>SKCR01040167.1:0-118331 GCA_019454045.1 Zanthoxylum bungeanum
TGATGAACTGTTTTTGTTCCATTAAGGACTTGGTGCTTGAACAGTATAACTCTGATTTTCATCAAGTTTTACTATCCTCCCATTTACCACTGCATATCGGTATTCCTCTTAGGAAAACCGCATGGTGAGCAACAATTACATAGTTCTCAAGTGGGTTGTATTAGTACTATACTTTGGTTTCCCTAGGATAACCTACAATTGGCACTTATCCAATTTGGGTTCTTGTTTGGTATCATCCAAACATATGCTTAGCATTCCCAAATTAACAGGAATGAGAATACCTAGTTTCTTTCCTGTTCATATCTAATATGAAATCTGTCAAACAGATTTTCATGGAACCTTATTCAAAATAAGTATTGCAGTGTTAAATGCTTATCCTTTGAAGGAAAATGGTAGCTCAGAGCGACTCATGATTAACCTTATCATGTCCAACAAAATTCGGTTTCTCCGTTCGGACACACCGTCAAACTGACGTGTTCTAGGAGGAGTCCTCATTAAAGGAATACTATATCCTTTCAAGTAATTGAGAAACTTATTGCTTAAGTATTTTCATCATGGTCTAATTGTGATGGTATAAACACTTTAGCCGATCTGTTTGTCCATTTCGTGTCGAAACTCTAAAAGTTTCCGATTTATGTTTCAAAAGAAACACATAACCATAACGCGATGCCACATCTGTAAAGGTCACGAAATATTCATATCCACATCTAGCCTAGCTAGACATGGGCCCACTTACGTCACTATGAGCGAGGGCTAATAGATCGATGGCACTTTCACTTTTACCAAGTAAAAGGTATTTTAGGTACTTTACCTAATAAACTAGATTCGTAGACATCATTTGAATGGAATTAAATTCATCCTAGTATCCACTCTTCAAAAGTGTGGATATACGAGTCTTGTTTAATATGTCATAGACAAACATGCAACAAATAAGTATTATCTGATCAAATCAATTTGAGCTATTTTTCGTCATATTATATGTTTGAGATTTATTTATATTCAAAATATAAATACTGTTATTCACATCTAATGTGTTTATCTCAATATCATCTTTATAAAATAAAACACTTTAGTGTTCTAGAATATAAAGGTATACTCGCAATGAATTATACTCGATATAGAGATAATATTTCTAGTCAAACTAGTTACATTACAACAGTTTCCTAATTTAAGTACACACCCGAAGAGTGGTTCTTAAACTTAGGTATCTACGGTTGAAACAGCGATTGTCGTCCCGTTTCCTATTCGCAGAGTAATCTCAATCTGAAGTCAGTATCCTGCTCAAAACAGATTCTGCACATCAATACATATATTTATGTACCACTTTTAGTATCTAAAATCCAATTTTAATACTATTAGTGAACATCTTTATGACAAACATATTTGAAGTCAGTGCCTTGCCCGTCTTCAATTCCTTCATGTCTGCTTTGTCCATACGGCAGTTACACTTCAGTGACCCCGTTTGCCACAGTTTAGGCAGACATCTTGGGATATGTCCTTTGTCTTCCTAGAAGACAGTAATGATTTTGCCTTTGCCCTTTTCTATATCCCAGAAGCCTTTGGCCAAGCCTTGGGTTTCTAGAATATCGAAGTAAGGTTCGCCTTGCGCTACTTGCCTTATTGAAACTTTGGCTTTATCTCCTTGAGAATAGCCATTAACTCTCCAATAGTTATTAACTGCAATTTAATACTTCTAAGATATAAGAATAGATGTATCAAGATCCTTCAATTTCCTCATCATACTTTAAGGATCTAATCCTTAGTTCTGATTAGGAAATTAAGGAGTACTTCTGACAAGCATAATGAATTAAGCACTAAAGTTATCATCACATGAATCTTCCAAAGATCATGCTCTACTATTTGCTTAACTCTGGGCTTGGGCTTAATATGTTATTTTATCAAATAAAGTAACTTATTAGTTTCTAGGACCATCCTGAAATTTTATTCCCAATTTGAAAAATAAAGTTGTTTAAATACATTTTCCTTAGGATTATATATTAAACATTTATCTTTCAATTTAATCTTGATTCTAGTAGTCCAACTATTTAATCAATGATTTCAGGTACAATCTATGTAATGATTACTATAGTCTAACTATATAACTAATTACAATTTTATTGGTTAAAATCAAATATATATTGATTACTATAATTCAATTATATAATCAACTATAAATGATTGGTAAAATTCAAATATATTGATTACTATAATCCAATTATATAATCAACTATAAATGAAGGGTAAAATTCAAATATAGTGATTACTATAATCCAATTATATAATCAACTATAAATGAATTAGTTTGAATACAGTCCAACTGTTTAATTAAAACAACAATTAAATATTAGTCCAACTAATACTTTAATTTATTTGATGAAATATTGAAATGAGCGCGTATTGGCAAGTATCTAAACGAAATTGCAAATTTAATACTTGCCTCCCACTATTTTTCGGCGAACCTCTAACCCTCTGTTGAGTACTCGAGAAACCTAGTTTCCTAGTGGGTTAGGATCCTGTTAAATAATACACAGTCTTGACTTTGGCCAATAAATTGTATGATACTTAACTAGGTAGATCTCTAAGATCAATTGGATCTAATCCAATTCCTAGATCCAGTAGGTGGACATCCAAGTCCGAAACATATATCTTATATATGCCAATATATCCAATATATTTTCCTAACCCTTTTTCCTCTGAATCAATTAAGCCTTGGCTTTGGCACAACAAGCTTAATGATTCCAGTTAAGCGGGACCCATTGACATGGAAAGCTTCGTAATCAATGTCGATGGACAAGAAGTGATCTGGACTTTGGCCAACAAATCATGACTTGGACAAGAACGATATGGAACAAAACTCTCATGATTCAAACACATCCGCAATTGACAAAGGTCTTGACTTTGGACAACAAACCAATGCAAACTTGGATCTTGAGTAAGAATCACTCAACAGAAGGAAAAACGCTTAATATTATTTGAGGGTTTTTCGCGTGGAAATTGGCAACTAATTTATTATCTTTAATTAGGTCTCATCATACACCCTTAAGCATGCATTCTAAAAGCATAATAAGGTGCGATAAATAAATAAATTAATAATGATATACGGATAGATAGCTCACAAATTGTTCCTAGAACAAGTCACTCATTTCCTCTCCCCGGCTAGAACTATTTCTAACTTCTACCCAATTAATTAATACAATAAAGAAACCTCATTTACATTGAGGGGAATTGGTGAGAGAGAGAGAATTACAAAGAGTAAAGAGATAAAAGGTTGGACACACAAGTCCAATTAAATAAATTCTAAATTTATTACAATTTCCAAAATTGCCCTCACCCCTTCTAATATCCATTCGATATGCATTATTCATATAACACATTCATGTATTCATACAAATCATGTTATTCAATCAATCTAATCCAATTAATTCATCTTTGAATTAATGACCATCCAATGTTCAAACAACGATTTGATTTGCGTGAGTCAAACTCGTTTAAGAATAAATACTCAAAGTAAGTATTCTTGAATTATATTGAACTACAACTTTAAATCCAATTTATTTGTATTCATTTCTAATTCCAAATTTAATTCCAAATTAAATGTTTACACTTACTTATAAGCCTTAAAGACTTGGATTCCAAATCTAAATCTTAATAAGTCTCAAAGGCCAATAACATCTAATGTCATTTTAATTAAAGTCCAATGAGCTTTAATTAATTCTTAAGGCATGGGCTTTGGCCATAATGGGTCAAACCCAAAATGTCAAGGCCCAATAGGAATCACCCTATTGCCTACAAATTAATTTAGGCCCATTAGGCCCAATTAAATTCTTTTAAAGGGCCAAGTGATGTGTATTGGACTTTATGGAATTGGTTTTGGGCCCAATTGGATCCAATCCAAAAGTCCAAAACCAAACTTGGCCAAGCCAAGCCCATTAAGCCCAAATATACACTTTTAGCCCAATTCTTAATTAAAGGCTTATTAACATAATTATAATATTCCAAATATCACAATTACTTTAATTAAAGTGTATTAGCCATGATTAATTAATTAAACTCAATATTTCCAAAATACCAATTAACTTAATTAGTCATGCTTAATCCATCAATTTATGCTCAACACAAATTGAAGCCAAAATTCATCATTTCGTGCTTAACACAAAATTGAATCCAAAACACATCATTTCATGCTCAACATGCTCTTTGATTTTAACATAAACTTTATTGACTTTGATTCTAATCCAATCAAACCAACAATCAACATTTAAACATTCATTTAAACACATCATTTCATGTTACAAAAAAAATAAATGTGCAGTCCACTGCTACAGTGAATTCGGCCAAGGTGGGATTTTTTTAATTTTTGATCATGCAATCAATTTATTTCAAATGTAATCATGCACAACTCTAAGTTAACATAATCTAAGCATGCCCAAAGCATCAATTTGAAGGAATCATGCTCAAAACATAAAAGCCCCAAATTTTAGTCTCATGAACCCTAAAATTTTCATGCTTAAAGTTGGCTCTTGATACCATTGTTAGTGTTCCTAGAACATGCCAATGATTTAATAAGCAAGAAAAGGTGTTCATAAATTCATTATAAGTTGCGGAATGACTTACATTGAATGGATTTGAGCTTTTAAAATTTTTAATGAAGATCTCCAAGATCCTTCCTTTATGTTGATTCCAAGCTTTGAGTTGGTTTCCCTATCACCTTAGTTGATTTCTTTAAGTGCTAGCTTTGTTGATTTTGCCACAAAATCAAAGAGCAAGAAGGAGGCCATTCACGCCCAAGCTTGAGAGAAAGCTAGGGTTTGTTTTGTTCAAGTGTGTGTTTTGTTAGATGTGAGAGAGTTAGGTTTGGTAAAAGGTTTTACCCTTTTCACCCAAACTTAGTAGTTGGCTCTTGGTTTTCCAAAAACCAAAACCATGTAGTTGAAAAGCAAGTGGTATTGGCTTAATTGCTAACCAATTTCTCAACTACCACTTCACACATGTGAAGTGGGCCCTACATTTGAATTCAAAATTCAAATGTCTCTACGAACATTTACCGCGGCTCGGATCCATTTAATCCGATTAAACGAACTTTTGTCGCTAAATAATTAAATCTAATTTAATTAAATAATGATGTCTCGCAAACATATTACGAACGTCATTTACGTATTAATTCTAAATTAATTCGTTCGTTCGTATTAAATTCCGACTTTAATTTCGTAACGAAATCTAATTCATATTAATATATCCGATATATAAATTTTAGCCCATACGAATAAATTAAATAGAAAAATCAAATTTAACTATTAAATTTATTTTACCGATTAATTCCAAATTAATCGCGTTCTCTCTCTTCCAAACACATTTAATCCTAGATTAAATAAAGCCTCAATTAATCTTAGATTAATTTTTTTCTCTCTCTAAATTAATCCCAAATTAATTCTAGTTTAAATCAACTGTCATCGGTGAATCTTTGGGAAACGACCCAAGAGATCCCTGGATATGTTGGCAGTAAATACGGTCATCAGATTATCCGAATACGTACGTACCTCGTACCACGTGCTTATCGATTTACAAGACATGGTTGGCTTCTAGCAAAGAACCGTGCCTATCCAATTCTCCAGAAATATTCTTACTGGAATATATAATCTATGTCAGACGTAGTATACGTAGTATTGCATATTGCGATCTAGAAACAGATATCACATGCTAGGCCTAGGCTGGAATTATGTCTGCCCCGTACGAAGCACATGCCGGATGTCTGGTAACTAGTCTCTATAATCGGATGAACATGACCTAGTCATATCATCCCGATGACTGCAATACTTAAGAGTACTAGTTCCGTATCCTACGTGACATCATCTCCACTATGACTGGAGTGATACTTCCGTCTTGACATCACACCCAATGCACTACGATTCTCAATATACCTAGTAGAGGCGTACACAGAACTGGTTAAAGCCCTGGATGACCAAAACCAAAGCATATTGATTGTCGCAAGTATTAGCGGTGCAAGTCTCAGGTTAAGACCAAATACACCTACCCTCATTTCGGACTTCCATAGACACGTAGTCATACTACCAATGGAATTCCGAGGGGTCTATCTAGAGCGAAGCTGTTTCATATCATTCCGATGACTGCCCCGTACGAAGCACATGTCGGATGTCTGGTAACTAGTCTCTATAATCGGATGAAGATGACCTAGTCATATCATCCCAATGACTGCATTATTTAAGAGTACTAGTTCCGTATCCTACGTGACATCATCTCCACTATGACTGGAGTGATACTTCCGTCTTGACATCACACCTAATGCACTACGATTCTCAATATACCCAGTAGAGGCGTACACAGAACCGGTTAAAGCCCTGGATGACCAAAACCAAAGCATATTGATTATCGCAAGTATTAGCGGTGCAAGTCTCAGGTTAAGACCAAATACACCTACCCTCATTTCGGACTTCCATAGACACGTAGTCATACTACCAATGGAATTCCGAGGGGTCTATCTAGAGCGAAGCTGTTTCCGTACCATCGGTAAACACAACCTCCTATTACACTTGCATGAGTATCCAATACCCAAATATATGAGAAAAATGCTATTGTGCCAAAACAACGCGCACAAGTGTAATAATAGTCTTTTACGCATTATCGATGTCCAATCTCGATAATACTCTGACTAGGGATATTTAATGATTAATCATTCGAGGACTGATATTGTCTCATATCATCTCAATCCAGGAACTAATCATAAGGACTTCCTATCATTTATACATCTAGGTGATCTAATCATAAATGATAAGAGTGTAATCTCATTGTCAAATAGTTAATTTGTACAATAACACCATGATCTGTACAAATAGTGATGCTATGGGTCATAATTGTCCAACATGATGTGACTAGCGATTGATGCTTGATGTGACTTGTGGGTCGCACTTAAATTCGCAATGCGAGTGCGCCCACAAACACTCCCGGGCTCGAGTTCATTAATTCCGAATTAACAAATTTTCCGTTACGTCGTAATTAAATATAATTTAATTAAATAATCATGCCTAGTATAATTACTATTCACATCGATAACGAATTAATTCTAAATTAATTCGTCCGCCCGAATTAAAATCTGATTTTAATTCCGCGTCGAAATCCAATTTCGTTTAATATATTGAATATATTAATTTATCGATTAATTCCAAATTAATCGCTCTCTTTCTTTAATTAATATTTTATCCTAGATAAAATATCTCCGTAATTAATCCCAGATTAATTATCTCTCTCTTCTAATTAATCACAGATTAATTAAGTGCGAGTCATACGTCATCGGTGAATCTTCGAGAAGCGACCTATGAGATCCCTGGATATGTTGGCAGTAAATACGATTATCGGATTGTCCGAATACGTACGTACCTAGTACTACATTTTTACCGATTTACAAGACAAGGTTGGCTTCTAGCAAAGCGCCATGCCTACCCAATTCGCCAAAAATATCCTTACAGTAATATGAGATCAATATCAGGCGTAGTATACGTAGTATTGTGTATTTCGATCCAGTATCGGATGTTCACGTGCAAGGCCTGGGGCTGGAATAGTGTCTGCCCCGTACGAAGCACATATCGGATGTCTGGTAACTAGTATATATAATCGGATAACTATGACCTAGTCATATTATCCCGATGACTGCAATACATAAGAGTACTAGTTCCGTATCCTACGTGATCATCATCTCCATTATAACTGAAGTGATACTTCCATCTTGACATCACACCCAATACACTACGATTCTCAATATACCCAGAATAGGCATACACAGAACCGGTTAAAGCCCTGGACAACCAAGAACAAAGTATATTGATTGTCGCAAGTATTAGCGGCGCAAGTCTGAGGTTAAGACCAAATACACCTACCCTGATTTGGATTTCCATAGACACATAGTTATACTACCAATGGAATTCCGAATTGGTCTATCCAGAGCGAAGCTATTTTCTGTACCATCGGTAAAACACAACCTCCTATTACACTTGTATGAGTATCCAATACCCAAATACATGAGAACTATGCCGTTATGCTCCCACAACACACACAAGTGTAATACTAGTCTATTCCGCATTATCGATGTCCAATCTCGATAATACTACGACTAGGGATATTTAATGATTAAACCTTTATGGATTGATACTGTCTCATATTATCTCAATCCGGAACTAATCATATGGACCTTCTATCATTTATAAATCTTGGTGATCTAATCATAAATGATAAAAGAGCAATTTCCTTTGTCACATAGTTAATTTGTACAACAACACCATGATCTGTACAAATAGTGATTCTATTGGTCATAATTGTCCAACAATCTCCCACTTGGCCTATAGCCAATCACTTAGGTGCCTTACACCTGAACTATGTACGGGTCGCTCAAATTTCTGCTGAAAAACAACCTTCGTCTGCAGATTTAAAAGGTTATCTTCTGATGTGATTTATTCGATCTTCATATCGCCATGATGTATGATCCGATAAATCAGATGAAAATAGTTTAAAGTACATATTGGACCGTTGATGAGACCATTAATTCTTTAGCCTGTGTTGTAGTCTAGCTCAGCTGCTAACAGAACTATTTCTAATCTAATTAGATTTATTTAGATCCAAGATGCTACTATTGCTGTGACAGTTGTAGCAAAGTTTCGCTTTTGTTGTTTATTCGGCAACAGTATCTTGCTTGGAAGATTTTCAGCTCACTGTTCGGTTATTCAAACTATATAGTACCATTTTATGACTTACAGTCGTTATTATCGGTTTGGAAACTTGCAGTAGTGATCCCAATCACTTCAAGTTCTCCTTCTCCATAATTTAAGAAAGCATCATTAGTTCATCTAAGATACTCAAGAATGTTCTTAACATCAATCCAGTGACTATCGCTTGGATTGGCCTGATTGTAACTCCATATGCTCAAAGCATATGAGACACCAGGTCACGTACACTTTACAATGTACGAATATCTGGAGAGTGCCAACAACCTTTAGATATATCCCAGTAGATATTTATTCCTAGAATAAAGGTTGTTTCTCCCAAGAATTCTACGGAGAATTTTTCATGAAAGCCAAGCTTTCACCGATTGTTATATGGGAATATCATTTCCAATAAATGACATATCATCATTATTAGGACATTCATTGTCAGTGTGCTCCCACTAACCTCCTTATATACACAAGAATCATTTACGTTTTGAATTAAATCATACACCATTATGATTACATCAAAACGACTGTTCCAAGAACATAATGCTTACTTCAATCCATACATGGATCGAATAACCTACAAACCTTGTTTGTTAGTTTTGATACGAAAAAATCGTCAGGATGTTATAAACATCCTCCAAAAGGTTTCCTTTGAAGGAAAGTGATTTTGACGTTCAGTTGCCATATTTCATAAATGAAACATACAGCATCAGCAAGTATTATACAAATGGATTTACCGTGGCAACAAGTAAAAGGATTCATCGTAATCGATACTATATTGATAACGATACCTTTTGTTACAAGCCCAGCTTAGTACGTTGATATGTTTCCATCCATGTGTGTCTTCCTTGAAGATCTATATAGTACCAATAGGCACAATGCTTTTCGGTATATTAACTAATGTCCAAACATAGTTGGTATACATGGAATCCATTTCAGATAGTATGACACTTTGCCATAATAGGGAGTCGATACCTTGTATCACTTCCTCATACGCAGTCAGTTCGTATTCCTTAATAAGATTGACATCTTTATGAGGTGAGATCAGAAACCCATTCCTCCCAGGTTGTCTTCTGATTCTCTATGACTTACGCAGTTCTTGTGTATTCGAAGATTGTGGTACAATTTCATCCTTGATGAACTGTTTGTATTCCATTAAGGACTCGGTGCCTTGAATAGTATTATTCTGATCTTCATCGAGTTTTACTATCCTCCCACTTACCACTGCACATAGGTATTCCTCTTAGGAAAATCGCATGGTGAGGAATAATTACATTGTTCTCTAGTGAGTTGTATAAGTACTATACTTTGGTTTCCCTAGGATAACCTACAATTAGGCACTTATCCGATTTGGGTTCTAGTTTGGTATCATCGAAACATATGCCTAGTGTTGGACAATTATGACCCATAGCGTCACTATTTGTACAGATCATGGTGTTGTTGTACAAATTAACTATGTGACAAAGAAGATCGCTCTCTTATCATTTTTGATTAGATCACCTAGATGTATAAATGATATGAGGTCTATATGATTAGTTCCTGGATTGAGATGATATGAGACAGTATCAGTCCATGAAGGTTTAATCTTTAAATATCCCTAGTCAGAGTATTATCGAGATTGGACATCGATAATGCGTAAAAGACTAGTATTACACTTGTGCGTGTTATAGGAGCATAACGACATAGTTCTTATATATTTGGGTATAGGATATTTATGAAAATGTAATAGGAGGTTGCGTTTTACCGATGGTACGGAAAACAACTTCGCTCTGGATAGACCCCTTCGGAATTCCATTGGTAGTATGACTATGTGTCTATGGAAGTCCGAAATCAGGGTAGGTGTATTTGGTCTTAACCTGAGACTTGCACCGCTAATACTTGCGACAATCAATATGCTTTGGTTTTGGTCTTCCAGGGCTTTAATAGGTTCTGTGTACGCCTCTGCTGGGTATATTGAGAATCGTAGTGTATTGGGTATGATGTCAAGATAGAAGTTTCACTCCAGTCATAGTGGAGATGATGTCACATAGGATACGGTACTAGTACTCTTAAGTACTGCAGTCATCGGGATATTATGACTAGGTCATGTATATCCGATTATAAAGAATAGTTACCAGACATCCGATATGTGCTTCGTACGGGGCACACACAATTCCTGCCCCAGGCCTAGCACGTGATATCCGATACTAGATCGACATACACGATACTACGCCTGATATAGATCGCTTATTCCTGTAAGCATGTTTCTGGAGAATTGGGTAGGCATGGTGCTTTTCTAGAAGCCAACCTTGTCTTGTAAATCGGTAAAATGTAGTACTTGGTACGTACGTGTTCGGATAGTCTGACGACCAGATTTACTGCCAACATATCCGGGGATCTCTTGGGTCGCTTCCCGAAGATTCACCGATGACATATGACTCACACTTTAATTAATCTGGGATTAATTTGATGAGAGAGAAAATTAATCTGGGATTAATTATAGAGATATTTTATCTAGGATAAAATATTATTTAAAGAGAAAGAACGATTAATTTGGAATTAATCGATAAATTAATATATTTGATATTTTAAACGAAATTGGATTTCGATGCAGAATTAAAATTGGATTTTAATTCGGGCGAATGAATTAATTTAGAATTAATTTATTAGCGGCGTGAGTAGTAATTATGCTAGGCATGATTATTTAATTAAATTAGATTTAATTACGACGTAGCGAAAAATTTGTTAATTTGGAATTAGCGAACCCGAGCGTGAGAGTGTTTACGAGCGCATTCGCATTTTGAATTCGAGTGCGACACACAAGTCACATCAAGCATCAAATCGCAAGTCATATCAAGTGTCAAATCGCTAGTCACATCAAGTGTCAAATCATTAGTCACTTTGAGTGATGTGATAACTTGTCACTTTGAGTGATGTGATGTCTAGTCACTTTGAGTGACTTGACAACTTGTCATGAGTGATATGAATAGTGATGCATGTGGTTGGCATAATTGCCTTGACTTTTGGTATTTGGTAAATCATTTTATTTGATTTTTGGAAAATTAAATAAAATATATTAGATACATCTTTTGTCAACCACCAACCTAACACTCTCTCTTCCTCACTTTATCTCTCTCTCACGCCCAATGGGCATTCTTCTTCTTATTTTTCTGCCATTGTCGAATCATTAAGGAGAAACAAGATTATGATTTTGTGGCAAGATAATCAAGTGCTAGCACACATTTGGAGACATACAAAGGTGATAGGGAAACCCACCCGTGAGCATGGAATCAAATCACGGAAATTTAGAGCTTGGAGGTTGATCCATGGCCTAATTTGAGGACTGGTTTTTAGCTCACTGCCGTGAGCCTTGGAGGACTTCAAAGGGCTTAAAAGTTTTTTATTCTTCACCACATCACTCAACCGATCATTATGAGTATTCCATGACTTCCTTTGATGTATTTGCATGTTGTTTCTTACTTGATAATCGATCCTCGGGACCGTAGAAACTCCAAAACCTAGCATACCCAAATATTCAGGAATGAGAAAACCCTGTTTCTTTCTTGTTCATATCTAATATGAAGTCTGTCAAACAGATTTTTATGGAACCTTATTCAAAATAAGTATTGCACTGTTTAATGCTTATCCCTTGAAGGAAAATGGTAGCTCAGAGCGACTCAAGATTAACCTTATCATGTCCAACAAAATTTGGTTTCTCCGTTCGGATACACCGTCAAATTGACGTGTTCCAGGAGGAGTCCTCATTGAAAGAATACTATACTCTTTCAAGTATTTGAGAAACTTACTGCTTAAGTATTTACATCATGGTCCAATCGTGATGTTTTAATACTTTAGCCGATCTGTTTATCTACTTCGTGTCGAAACTCTAAAAGTTTCCGATTGGTGTTTCAAAAGAAACACATAACCATAAAGCGATGCCACATCCGTAAAGGTCACGAAACATTCATATCATCCTCTAGCCTAGCTAGATATGGGCCCATTTATGTCACTGTGAACGAGGGCTAACAGATCGATGGCACTTACATATTTACCAAGTAAAAGGTATTTTAGGCACTTTGCCCAATAAACTAGATTCGTAGACTTCATTTGATTGGAATCAAATCCGTCCTAGTATCCACTCTTCAAAAGTATGGATATACGAGTCTTGTTTAGTGTGTCCCAGACAACACTGCCACACATAAGTCTTATCTGATTAAATCAGTTTGAGCTATTCATTTGTCATGTCATACGTTTGAGATTTATTTATATTCAAAATATAAATACTGTTATTCACATCTAATGTGATTATCTCAATATCATCTTTATAAAATAAAACACTTTAGTGTTCAAGGTATACTCGCAACGAATTATACTCGATATAGAGATAATGTTTCTAGTCAAACTAGGTACATTATAACAGTTTTCTAATTTAAGTACACACCCGAAGGCTAGTTCCTAAACATAGGTTTCTATGATTAAAACAGCGACTCTTGTCCCGTTTCCTACTCGTAGAGCGATCTCATCTGAAGTCAGTATCCTACTTATCAGCAGATGCTGCAAATCAGTATATATATGTACTACATCCAGTATCTAAAATCCAATTTTAATACTAGTTGCAAAACTATTTATGACAACATACTTGAAGTCAGAGCCTTGCCATTTCTTCTATTCCTTCATGTCTGCCTTGTCCATACGGCAGTCACGCTTCAGTGACCCCATTTTCCACAGTTTAGGCAGATATTTTGGGAATTGTCCTTTGTCCTCCTATAAGACTGTGATGATTTTGCATTTACCATTTTCACACCTCAGAAGCCTTCGGCCTAGCCTTGGTCTTCTGGAATGTCGAAGTAAAATGTACCTTGCGCTTCTTGCCTTATTGCAAACTTTGGCTTTGGCTCCTTTGAGTATAGCCATTAACTCTCCAAAGTTTACAATTGCAATTAATACTTCTAAGATCTAAGAATAGATCTATGAAGATCCTTCAATTTCAACATCATGGTTTAAAGATCTAATCCTTACTTATGACGACGAAATTAAGGAGTCATTATGGCAAGCATAGAGGATTAAGCACTAAAGTTATCATCACATGAATCTTCCAAAGATCATGCTCTACTATTTGCTTGACTCCTGGCTTAGGCCTAAGATGTTATTTTATCAAAAAAAATAACTTCTTAGTTTCCAGGACTATCCTGAAGTTCTATTCCCAATTAGAAAAATAAAGTCGTTTAATACATTTTCCCTATGATTATGTTTTAAACACTAATCTTTCAATTTAATCTTGATTCTAATAGTCCAACTATTTAATCAATGATTTCAGGTACTATTTATATAATAATTACTATAGTCCAACTATATTAATCAACTATATTTTAATTGATTAAATTCAATTACATTGATTACTATAATCCAATTATAAAATCAACTATACTTGAAATAGTTTGAATACAGTCCAACTGTTTAATTAAAACAATATTAAATATTAGTCCAACTAATATATTAATTTATTTGATGAAATATGAAATGAGTGCGTATGACAAGTATCTAAACGAAATTGCAAATCTAATACCTGCCTCCCACTATTTTTTGGCGAGCCTCTAACCCTCTGTTGAGTACTCAGGAAACCTAGTTTCTTAGTGGGCTATGATCCCGTTAAATAACACACAATCTTGACTTTGGCCAACAAATTGTATGATACTTAACTAGGTAGATCTCTAAGATCAATTGTATCTCATCCAATTCCTAGATCCAGTAGGTGGATATCCAAGTCCGAAACATATATCTTATATATGCCAATATATCCAATATATTCCATAACCTTTTTCCTCTGAATCAATTAAGCCTTGGCTTTGGCTCAACAAACTTAATGATCCCAGTTAAGCGGAACCTATTGACTTTGGAAAGCTTCGTAATCAATGTCGATGGACAATAAGTGTCTTGACTTTGGCCAATAAATCACGACTTGGACAAGACACCAATATGGAACAAAGCCTTCATGATTCAAACACATCCGCGACGGTCAACGGATTGACTTTGGCCAACAAACCAATGCCAGTCTTGGATCTTGAGTAAGAATCACTCAATGGAAGAAAAATACTTAATATGTTTTGAGGGTTTTTCGCGTGCAAATTGGAAACCAATTTATTATCTTTGTTAAGGTTTCATCATCATACACCCTTAAACATGCATTCTAAACAAATAATAAGACGCATAATTAAAATAATAATGATCTGCGGATGGATACTTAAACACATTGATCCTAGATCAAATCTCTCCCTTTCCTCTCTCCCGCTAGCACAAGTATTGCTTCTACCCATTACATAACACTTCTAAAGAAACCTCATTTACATTGAAGGGAATAGGTGAGAAGAGAAATACACAGAGTAAGGAGGTAATAGGCTGGACACGCAGGTGTAATTAATAAATTCTAAATTTATTACAATAATTTCCAAAATCGCCCTATCCATCTAATATCCATCCAATATATATTATTCATGCATCGCAATCATGTATTCACACAAGCATGTTATCAATCAATCTAATCCAATTAATTAATCTGATAATTAATGACCATCCAATATTCAAACAACGATTTGATTTTGCGCGAGTCAAACTCATTTTGCGAATAAGTACTCAAAGTACAAATTCTTGAATTAAATTAAACTACAACATTAAATCCAATTTAATATGTATTTAATACTAATTCACTTATTTAACCAAATTAAATATTACACTTTATTAAGAACCTTTACGACTTAAATTCCAAATTTAATCGTTACGGGTCTCAAAGCCCGATTAACATCCAATGTTAATTTAATTAAAGTCCAATGAGGCTTTCCAACCACTTACATCAACTATTCACATCAATCAAGTGACAAGTTGTCAAGTCACTCAAAGTGACTAGACATCACATCACTCAAAGTGACAAGTGATTTGATGCTTGATGTGACTAGCGATTGATGCTTGATGTGACTTATGGGCCGCACTTAAATTCACAATGCAAGTGCGCCCGCAAACACTCCCAGGCTCGGGTTCGTTAATTCCGAATTAATGAATTTTTCGTTTCATCGTAATTGAATCTAATTTAATTAAATAATCATGCCTATCATAATTACTATTCACCTCGCTAACTAACTAATTCTAAATTAATTCATCCACCCGAATTAAAATCCGATTTTAATTCTTCGTCGAAATTCAATTTCATTTAATATATCGAATAATTCCAAAAAAATCATTCTCTTTCTTTAATTAATATTTTATCCTAGATAAAATATCTCCGTAATCAATCCTAGATAAAATATCTCCGTAATTAATCCCAGATTAATTCTCTCTCTCTCTTCTAATTAATCCCAGATTAATTAAGTGCGAGTTATACGTCATCAGTGAATCTTCAAGAAGCGACCCATGAGATCCCTGGATATGTTGGAAGTAAATATGATTATCGGACTGTCCGAATACGTACGTACCTAGTACTATATTTTTACCGATTTACAAGACAAGGTTGGCTTCTAGCAAAGCGCCATGCCTACCCAATTCTCCAAAAATATCCTTACAGGAATATATGATCTATATCAGGCGTAGTATACATAGTATTGTGTATTTCAATCCAGTATCGGATGTTCACGTGCAAGGCCTGGGGCTGGAATAGTGTATGCCCCATACGAAGCACATATCGGATGTCTGGTAACTAGTATATATAATCGGATAACTATGACCTAGACATATTATCCCGATGACTGCAGTACATAAGAGTACGAGTTCCGTATCCTACGTGATCATCATCTCCAATATAAGTGAAGTGATACTTCCATCTTGACATCACACCCAATACACTACGATTCTCAATATACCTAGAAGAGGCGTACACAGAACCGGTTAAAGCCTTGGACGACCAAGACCAAAGTATATTGATTGTCGTAAGTATTAGCGGTGCAAGTCTCATGTTAAGACCAAATACACCTACCCTTATTCAGATTTCCATAGACACATAGTTATACTACCAATGGAATTCCGAAGGGGTCTATCCAGAGCGAGGCTGTTTTCTGTACCATCGGTAAAACACAACCTCATATTACACTTGCATGAGTATCCAATACCCAAATATATGAGAACTATGATGTTATGCTCCTACAACACGCACAAGTGTAATACTAGTCTATTCCGTATTATCGATGTCCAATCTCGATAATACTACAACTAGGGATATTTAATGATTAAACCTTTATGGATTGATACTGTCTCATATCATCTCAATCCGGAACTAATCATATGGACCTTCTATCATTTATACATCTTGGTGATCTAATCACAAATGATAAAAGAGAATTTTCCTTTGTCACATAGTTATTTTGTACAACAACACCATGATCTGTACAAATAGTGATGCTATGGGTCATAATTGTCCAACACGAGTCTCTGTAGATTTCCACGTTCTTAGCCTTCAAGGCTATCGGTGCCGTCAGTCCAAAAGCACATGCCTCATTTTCAGCCATGTTGTTGGTCACTCTGAACGTCATCCTCTTGGCCATAAGTAAGATTTCTCCCTCGGGGGTTACTATCACAATCCCTATTCCGGCTCCTTTACAGTTTACCGCTCCGTCAAAGTACATCTTCCATCCTTGGACCATTATTGCTTGGATTTCCTCATCTGGGAATTCAAACTTGTACTGATCTCCTTCTATCAGTTGTAATGCTAGGAACTCTGTTACGGCTCACCCTTTGATTACTTTAGAAGTGAGGTACTAAATATCAAACTCTATAAGCAACACCAACCATCTGTCTAACTCCCCTACTAGCGAAGGCACTGAATGCAGATACTTCAAGGGATTCTCCTTTGCTACCACTTTGATCTTGTACGATTGGAAGTAATGACGTAATTTTTTGGACGCCCATACTACTGCTAAACAGATCTTCTCTACTTCTTGATAGCGCGCTTCATATGGAATCAACTTGTTACTGAGGTATTAGACTACATGCTCTACCTCTGTCTCATCTGCTTGTACCATCATCACCCCGATCACTTCGAGTTCTATGGCCAAGTACAGTACCAAGGGGGGCTTCAAGACATGAGGCTTCACCAAGTATTCCTTGATCTTATCGAAAGCTTCTTGGCATTGTTCATTCCATTTCACTGGTTGGTCTTTCCTCAGCAATTTAAAGATAGGCTCGCATACTGACGTTAACTTGGCGATGAACTGACTGATGTACTGAATTTTCCTGAGGAATGCTCTCACTTCTTTCTCTGTCTTCGACGCGAGTATCTCGGTAATCGCTTTGATCTTCTCAGGGTCTACTTCTATTCCTCCTATTCCCACTGTGTGTCCTAGTAACTTTCCTGACGTTACTCCAAACACACACTTCTTGGGATTTAACCGCAGGTTGTACTTGTCGACTCGTTTAAGGAATTTTCCCAATGCTTCTATATGTCCCGCTTCTTGTCTCTGATTTCACCATCATGTCGTCCACATATACCTCAATCTCCTTATACATCAAGTCATGGAATAACGTAGTGGCAATCTGTTGGTAAGTTGCTTTTGTATTCTTAAGTCCAAACGACATCATTTTGTAACAATACGTACCCCACTCCATGACAAAAGCGGTCTTATGCTTATCTTCTTCAGCCATAAGAACTTAATTGTATCCGAAGAACCCATCCATGAATGAGTACATGGCAGATAAAGTCACGCTATCAACTAATATGTCTATATGAGGTAAAGGAAAATCATCATTCGGGCATGCTTTGTTAAGGTCTCTGTAATCCACGCACATTATGACCTTCCCATCTTTCTTCGGCATAGGCAAAATATTTGCCAACCACTCAGGTACTTCACTACTTCCAGAAATCCCATATCTATCTGCTTCTTGACTTCTTCTCTAACTTTCTCAGCCCACTCAGGTCTCATTCTTCGGAGCTTCTACTTTACCAGCCTCATGTTCGGATAGGTCGGTATCGCGTGCTGGGTGGTGCTTCTGTCTACTCCAGGCATGTCCTCGTAGGACCAAGTGAATACTTTAGCATATTTGACTAATATCTCCTCTAATTTCTTCCGCTCTTCAAAGGTAACCTCACTTGCAATTAGAATCTCCTTGGGGCTTTCAGGCGTACCAAGGTTAAATGCGTTTGTTTTGGTTGAGTTGATGTCAAATATACTCAAGTCATGTAAGTTGAACGGAAGAGACTCAGACAAGTAAGCAAAATGAATGTCTTTATTATTAGCAAATGCGAGAGTACACTCAAATAAATTAGGAAGATAAATATCTTCGTCATCCACAGACGCTTCATCCTCCGCAGTCAGGTTTTCCTCAGTCTCCTTATTCTCCTCGAGGGTCAGGCTCTTCAGCTTCATCAGCTCTTTTTCCCACTTGTTTTCCTCCTTCCCAACTTCTTCTGCCAGTGGTTTCTCACCCATCACATCCTGGAAGATTTCAAATCCTGGTACCATGACCTCGTTGACTTCCACTGGTTCAGGCTCTCCTTGGTATCCTGTGGCTTTCACAAAATATTTCGTCAGCTTCAATCCTTTCTTTTTAGCCTTCGGCTTATCCTCATTAGACTTGTATCCCAAACCTCTCATGGTGGTTCGCCCCTTGAAGTCGGGTAATGCTCCTTCAACACCTGAGCCTGTGTCTGGCTCAAACTTCATCTTCCCCATGATCCTGGTGACCTTAGGATCTACCCACTCCTTAAAGGTTGTCGACACTTGGAACCTCGTGAAAGGTTGTATCCCCAAAGCGGCCACAACATCTGATAGTGACAATCTCTTCCCTATACGGAAACTTGATAACCTGATGCAGAGTGGAGGGCACACCCCCAAGCTTGTGAAACCATGGCCTCCCCAATAGCAAGGTAAAAGTGGTCAGGATATCAAGCCCTATGAACTTAACCTCATCCTCAAATGGGCCCACTTTGACCACTGCAGTGAAAGTACCATTAACTCCTCGCTTACTATCATCATATGCCTTGATGGTCATATTGGAGGCACATAGATATGTCGTCTTCATACCCAACCTCGAAAAGATCTTCAAAGGGCACACATTGATAGATGAGCCATCATCCACCATTACACAAGACATTTTCTTACCCCTCACTTTTGCTCTTATGAATAATGGCCTATTATGATTCCTTCCATCCGTCGGGAGTTACTCCTTAGAAAAGGTTATCACCTGTAAAGCTTCCTTCTGCACTGATCCTACAAACATTACGGGGTTGCCATCCTTCGATACTATTATCTTTCTCAAGGCCTCAACCATGGCACATATGTGCTCTTGCGATGCACACAACAACTCCCAAATACTCAGCTGTGCTCACGTCTTCTTCAGATGACGCAGCACCACATCTCCTTCAGCATTATCCACGTTCTCGACCACTTCTCTACCTTCTGTCAATACTTCATTGCCTTTCTCTGCTGTATCACTGTAAAAATGCCCACTGTGTGTCATTCCTTTCACCTCCTATTCATAAATGCAGGAGAAGTCCAGCCAGAAGTTCTTCCCCTACCCCGTTTCATCCTCACTATTGCTATCCCAAATCCCCAGGAAAAAGGCTTGGCGGTCAAATGTTTGGAGGACGAGGTTTTTCAGGTAGGCCATAACTAATCATGTAGGTAGGTGGTGGGACATAGTGATAGTTAGGTAGGGGGTTTCTGTGTGTGTTGGTTTGCTCTTTTTCGGGGTCAAGTATTTTGTGGGAGTCTATGAGGTCCTGGATTTCATGTCTGAGGCGGGCTCAGTTGTTGGTGTCATGGCCTTTCTGCTAGTGGTAGTGACAGTAAAGGTTCAGGTTAAAGTCTGGTGGTGGAGGGTTTGGAAGTGGTTTTGATTCTAAGGGTTTTAGGAGTCTTTGTCTCGTCAACTTTCCAAGCACCTTGGACAAAGGCCTACCCAGGTTAGAAAAATGTCGGTTTCTGACAATGGCTACTCAATATCCATGATGATTTCTCTCAACTGTCGGAAATCAGTGATCATAGAGGTCATCCTCCCCAGCTTGCCATAAATCAAGGGCTTAGTACCCTTGATAATCATCTTGATCTGGTCCTTCTTCGAGGGCTGAGTCTGCATATTCAAAATATGGCTTCTCCAACGGTCCACATAGTATTGGAAGCTCTCATCCGGCTTCTGTTTGGTATTCTCCAAGTCACAAAGTGACAAGTCGATCTCTAAATCCGTGACATACTGGTTCAAAAAGGCTTCTGCCAATGCCCTCCAATCATCCTTGACCTTCCTCTCCAGACCATGGTACCATACCAGGGTGCCCCTTCAAGCGACATCCCAAATATCTTCTGAACCTGACGCTTTGACAGACCCACTGAACACATCACAGAAACATACTGCCGAAGATGGACCCTCGGATCCCCGTTTCTATTGAACTGGGCTAAGTCAGACATATTGAAATGCTTAAAAGTTATCACCGTATAGTCTAGCAAATCTTCATGCTTACCCCTCATCTTGTGGTTAACTTACTCTACCTGATCTCTGAGATTCTGCAACTCTTCCTGAGACCCAACTATCCTTCTCGCGGCATACTCAGCCATGTCATCATCAAAGACATAGATATCATCACTCAATCTGTTTGGAGGGTCCTCACGCCTCTCATTCTCAAAGCCTCCCCCAGCATGGAGCATAACCATATTGGCCACGGCGGCGGTTAAAGCTTGCAAATGCTTGGTAACCTTGGTGAGACTAGTTTCCAGCTGGTCCATACGAGATCCCTCGTTAACTGATTCGCTCATGTTCGCTAATGGCCTTTTGACGAGTCTTTCTTCTTCCCTAACGCAATGGATATCTATGGTGTCTTTTAAAACCGTATGTTAGCATGCATGCGTGCGATGCATGGAATATATAATTCGGACCATTATCATTTTAAAGCATTCAATCATACTATTACGAGGTGTAAACTTGTCCCAGTTGAAAAAGGCCCAACCGGTTTACACTTTTGTGATAACATGGCTAAACAACTTCAAATGA
The DNA here is from genome assembly GCA_019454045.1 of Zanthoxylum bungeanum. Taxonomy (NCBI): domain Eukaryota; kingdom Viridiplantae; phylum Streptophyta; class Magnoliopsida; order Sapindales; family Rutaceae; genus Zanthoxylum; species Zanthoxylum bungeanum. The sequence continues at coordinate 21,657 of SKCR01040167.1, forward strand.
TAAGAGGTCTAAACATAAAGTGGCCCATCTGTATTATAGAAGCTTTTGGCCCAATTGTCATAAAGCATGGACTCATCCCAGTTTAAATGGCCCAATAAGCCCATACCTCATGACAAAAAGTCCAACTGAATCCAAATACCGATGGTCCCAAATATAATCATAAAAAAATGGTTTCTATTGATCCTATAACTACAGTTCACATGCGGGTTTATAGGGGTATAGATAAAGGCTCTCGTCGGTGAAGGATTGCCCACAACTAGGTCTCCCCACTCACTTTTTTATACGCTAAGGTACGTGCCAATGAGTTATGATGCATGACTGACTGTCAGATGGATTTCCTATTAAAGATTTCCCAGAGGGAGGGTGGAGCGAACTCTCTTAAATACCCAAGCCTCTTAGGCTCTTATCGCCTTGGTGACAGGAATAAACAACAGGTCCTCCAAATTAGTCCATCACAGTAAGCTTCGAGTGAATGATTATCTAGGTTCCTTCACAGCTTTTCCCTTCAGCGATATAAAGGTAGTGAATGAAGGAAGACACCAAACCATTACCAAGCTCTAATAATGCCTTTGATTAAACCCATTCAACCCACGGTAGACACGGTAAACTAAAGCACAAATCACAATCATTACAAGACATTATTTCGGGGCCGATCCTCTATCCACAGTGGAGTCGCCAGACTATAGGACATAAAAATCGGCGACGCTATTCCAGGCTCGCAGCCTAGTCGGGAGTATGAAATAGCCCACGAGAGACTAAACCAGAGAATAATGGAGTCGCCACCCAGTGTAAATTGGGAAATGATTTAAGGCCGCACTCACCTCTCGGAAGGGAAGACCTCAAACCGTTGGGTTCAGAATGGTCTCTTACTAATGCCACTTGTAATGAAAGGATTTGTGTAATAATCTAACCAAGTCTACCCAACCTACATACGCGAGAATAACCTACATCTAAGTTTGCATACAACCTATATCTAAGTTTGCATGCATGAAAGTAAGTCAGAACAACGGCAAACACATAATTTCATGAACATATTAAATCAATATATGCGGAAACATAAACAAATAACAATTATATAAACATAAAGATTAAACAGAGATAATCAAATTCCTAACATAAAGAAAATAACTAAATCATGCATGAAAATAACATACTATTCCTAATGAACAACGAATAAACGTAAGATAAACATGAGATTGGATGAAACGAAATATGAGCGTTCCTCAAGCGGTACGTGGAATTGTATCCCAAGTATAGACCGCAACCGTCTATTCGGATTCGATTACAGAATTTACGTCTGGCTTTCCATCCGATATACCGCGAGAGGTAACTGTAGGCACTGCATTTTTACATGTAAGTCCCGATGATGAGTCTCGTATGGAGGCACTACCTCTTTAGTCATGAAAGTCGCGGGACATGGACGTCGGAAGGGAAAAGTTGGAAATTAGCATTTGGTCGGATTTAACTCGCTTGTTTCGCTTCGGGTTCGCTTGTTGGACCTCTGTTTTAAAACACATCTCGCAAATTAAATAATTAAAACATTTAAAACACATCTCACAAATTAAATAATTAAAACATTTAAAAAATATCTCACAAATTAAATAATTAAAACATTTAAAACACATCTCACAAATTAAATAATTAAAACAAATTAAATTAAACTTAAATTAAATTAAATTAAATCACATTCACAAATTAAATTAAACTTAAATTAAATTAAATTAAAACACATGTCACAAAATAAATCACCTTCCTAAATTTAATTAAATCCCTTTCCTAAAATATATAAATCACTTCCCCAAATTAAATGATTTTCCCTATCAAATAATAATTAAAAATATCTCCCAATTAATACACAAATCCTATTCCTTCTCCAACACGGTAAACCCCCTCCATTTGCCTATAAAAATAACCCTTCTCTAAGTGGCCTTTGAACATGATTATTGAGTAGATGCGGTTGATTTATTGTACAAATTATATCATCACAATGACATAAGTAAGGGACCATTCCGAACCCAACGGTTTGAGGTCTTCCCTTGCGAGGGGTGAGTGCGACCTTAAATCTTTGTCCCGATTCACACCGGGTGGCGACTCCATTATTCTCCAGTTTAGTTCCCCATGGACTACTCCGTACTCTCAACTAGGCCCTGAGTCTAGAACAGCATGTGTCGCCCAAGTTTCGTGTCCTACAGTTTGGCGACTCCACTGGGGATAGAGAATTGGCCCCGAAATCATGTCTTGTGATGTGTATAATTTGTGCTTTAATTGATCGTTTCTATGGTGGGTTGAGGGGGTTAATCAAAGGCTTTGTTAAAGCTAGGTGATGGTTAGGTGTCTTCCTTCATTCACTACCTTTCGAAGAAAAGCTGTGAAGGCACCTAGATAATCATTACCCGTAGCTTGTTGTGATAGACTAGTTTGGAGGACTCGTTGTTTATTCCTGTCACCAAGCGATTAGAGCCTAAGAGGCTTGGGTACTTAAGAGAGCCTCGCTCCACCCTCCCTCTGGGGAATCTACAACGGGAAATCCATTCGACAGTTAATCACACACCATAACTCGTTGGCACGTACCGTAAGGTATAAAAAAGGTGCGCTCACTTGGTCGCTTGAACCCTTGAGTGGGGAGTCCTAGTTGTGGGCAATCCTTCGTCAATGAGAGCCTTTGTCCACACCCCCCCGTAAACCAACATGTGAACGATAGTTGGATATCTTATAGAAGTTGCCCCTTTATGCTTTTGATAATGACATGCATATTATATCTCATATGTCGCATGCATCTCATGCATACACACATCATGTTAACCTTTTGTGTCTTTAAAGCCATCATAGATATCCGTCGAGTTAAGAAAAAGAAGACTTGTCCAAGAAAAGTTTAGCAAACATGGACATCGGGAAAAAGGAAGCCGAGAAATAGAAAATTTTACGGCAAGGATAGAAAAACCATTAGGGGGCCTTCAAAGAAAAAAAAAAGAAAAAAAATTGTTTGTTTTAGTCATTGATAGTTAGACATAAGTCCGATGATGAAATTGATTGCTTTAGGGTGAAATCTTAGAAACGATAAACTCTTGATGTGTTTTTATCTGATTCTTTGAGTAATTGATCTATGTTAGACTCGTAAGCACTTGATAATGGTTCTTAGTAGTGAAAACCTGAGTAGTTAGCAAAGTGACTAGTTGAAGAAATTGTAGGTCGGTGAATGACCGTTTGCTTAGATGTCTATCTTGAGTTGCTTATGTTATGATGTGTGGTATGGTTGAAAATGAAAGAAAAGTCTCTAAGAAAAGAATTGAACCACATATAACCGATAAGCGTGAAGCTACCCATGGGCGAGTATTAGGACCACCATGAGGAGAAATGCTACCTTAAAGGGTAGGTGTGTCAAAGAATGAAAAAAAAAAAGAGAGAAAAGAAAGAAAAAAGAGAGAAAAAAAGAAATGAATGAAGTTCAAAATGAAAAGAAAAAAATGAGGGACAAAGGAAAAGAAAGAAAACCATACCATATTGAGCACTGAAAAGCAACCACATGCATAATTGAGATATCTAGGTTGGTTTGACCCACTGATCCCAATTTTTAAAACGAAATCATTGAGTCGGCTTACCTGGGGATGAATCTGCGAAGGAAAGTTTTGCACACACACACTTTGAGTCTTGCATAGATCATTTATTCAAAAACTCAGATTTGAGTTGCATTGAGTGTTTTGAATGTTCTCTAGTTTCATTACTGGCCATTCCTTGAGGACGATAATATGTATAACTATTGGGACTATTTCATAGCATGTGATATAGTATGATGATATGGAAGGCCCCGCAATGTGGTTCATCTTGACCAAGTGCAAACAGCGGAGAACAGAAAGCTAAATCAAGACTGGGAGCGACCAGTCTACCACCCCGTGAATAAGAAGAAAAATAAGAAATTGAGTCATGAGACCAGAGTGAAGACTGAGCAATCACCTGGAAAACTGGCGGAAGACCTAACCCAGCGGAATAGGAAATTCATTCATGCATGCATGCATACACGTAACATAGGCTGCATTCCTTTTGGCGTGTTGTTTTGTTTTGTATTGACAGGTTTCTAAGAAGAAAAAGAGAAAGTGGCAAAAGGCCATCCAATCGGAAACAACAATAGTACAATGTCATCAGTTTCAGAAATGAATCAGTTTCAGTCTGAGGGCGAGGCCCACGTCAGTATCAACTTGGGGGCGAGGCCCACATCCATATCGGTTTGGGGCCGAGGCCCACATCAGTATCAACTTGAGGGCGAGGCCCACATCAGTGTCAGTTCGGGGCCGAGGCCCACATCAGTATCAGTTTTGGGTGAGGCCCACATCAGTATCAACTTGGGGGTGAGGCCCCACATCAGTATCAGATTGGGGGCAAGGCCCACATTATCAGCAGCATCGGGAAAGAATCCCAGGGTCGAGGCCAACGTCTTCAGAATTTGTAATGAATCCCTCAGAATTTGGAATGAATCCCAGGGACGAGGCCCATATCAGCAGAATTTTGGAATGAATCCCTCAGAATTTGGAATGAATCCCAGGGCTGAGGCCCATATTAGCAGAATTTTGGAATGAATCCCAGGGCCGAGGCCCACGTCGTCAGAATTTGGAATGAATCCAGGGAATGAATCCCAGGGCTAAGGCCCACGACATCAGAATTTGGAATGAATCCTAGGGCCGAGGCCCACGTCGTCAGAATTTGGAATGAATCCCAGGGCTGAGGCCCACGTCGTCAGAATTTGGAATGAATCCAGGGAATGAATCCCAGGGCCGAGGCCCACGTCATCAGAATTTGGAATGAATCCAGAGAATGAATCCCAGGGCCGAGACCCATATCAGCATCAGTTTAGGGCGAGGCCCACATCACCATCAGTTTGGGGCGAGGCCCGTATTAGCATCAGTATCAGTTTTACCGGGTATGGCACTCTGGGGGCGAGGCCTACATTGGTTCACTATCAGTTTCTGCCGGGCATGACATTCTGGGGGCGAGGCCCATTTTACATCAGATTAGTTTCTACCGGGTATGGCATTCTAAGGGCGAGGCCCATTTTACATCAGATCAGTTTCTGCCGGGTATGGCATTCTGGGGGCGAGGCCCATATTACTTCAGATCAGTTTCTGCCAAGAATGGCGCTCCGAGAATGGAGATATAGTCCGGGAATGGACAGCTCGGGAATGAGCACGCTGGGAATGGCACTCCGAGAATGGAGATTTAGTCCGGGAATGGACAGCTCGGGAATGAGCACGTCGAGAATGGCACGCCGGGAATGGCACTCCGGGAATGGAGATTTTAGTCCGAGAATGGACAGCTCGGGAACGAGCACGCCGTGAATGGCACTCTGGGAATGGACAGTCGGGAATGAGCACGCCGAGAATGGCACGCCGGGAATTGCACTCCCAGAATGGAGATATAGTCCGGGAATGGACAGCTCGGGAATGAGCACGCCGGGAATGGCACGCCGGGAATGACACTCCGAGAATGGAGATATGGTCCGGGAATGGACAGTCCGGGAATGGACAGCTCGGGAATGAGCACGCCGGGAATGGCACTCCGAGAATGGAGATATGGTCCGGGATGGACAGTCCGGGAATGGACAGCTCGGGAATGAGCACGCCGGGAATGGCACGCCGGGAATGGAGATATAGTCCGGGAATGGACAGCTCGGGAATGAGCACGCCGGGAATGGCACGCCGGGAATGGCACTCCGAGAATGGAGATCGGTTCGGGAATGGACCACAACATGGTGACAGTTCGGGAATGGACTTCATCACATCACATCACAGCAACACTACGAGAATGGAGATCGGTTCGGGAATGGACAGTCCGGGAATGGACAGCTCGGGAATAAGCATGCCGAGAATGGCACTTCGGGAATGGAGATCGATTCGGGAATGGACCACAACACGGTGACGGTTCGAGAATGGACCTCATCACACCACATCACAGTAACACTCCGGGAATGGAGATCGGTTCAGGAATGGACCACAACACGGTGACGGTTCGGGAATGGACCTCATCACACCACATCACAGTAAAACTCCGGGAACGGAGATCGGTTTGGGAATGGACCACAACATGGTGACGGTTCGGGAATGGACCACATCACATCAACGATTCGGGAACAAGTCCCACAATTCAGGGAACAGAACCCTCAACTCAAATTAGAAACAAGACCCATGGGAACAAGACCAACAATTCAGGGAACAGGACCCTCAAATCACATCGGGAACAAGATCCACAACTCAGGGAACATGACCCTCAACTCAAATCGGGAACAAGACCCACCATTCAGAGAACAAGACCCTCAACTCAACACAATTAAGGGAACAAGACCCTCAACTCAACTCATATTGGGAACAAGACCCACAGCACAACTCAACTCAAATCAGACTATGTGGACTACCGTGGATTATGTGGACTACCGAGGACTACCGTGGATTATGTGGACTACCGAGTACTATTGTGGACTATCGTGAAGTGTTGTGGACTACCGAGGACTACCGTGGATTATGTGGACTACTGAGGACTACCGTGGACTATCGTGAAGAATTGTGGACTACTGCGACACCCTAGGTACGAGGTTTAGCACACCAGGAATGGCATACCATCAAATTCAATTCAGAGCAACATGCAAACCAGGTGGAAACTGGCGAGCCAGGTAAGTAAAAATGCATTGCACGTACTTTGATAGGATTGTCATTGTCACACACTGCACAAGTCCCATCAAAGTGGGGGCGACTGTAGGCACTACATTTTTGCATGTAAGTCCCGATGATGAGTCTCGTATGGAGGCACTACCTCTTTAGTCATGAAAGTCGCGGGACATGGACGTCGGAAGGGCAAAGTTGGAAATTAGCATTTGGTCGGATTTAACTCGCTTGTTTCGCTTCGAGTTCGCTTGTTGGACCTCTGTTTTAAAACACATCTCGCAAATTAAATAATTAAAACATTTAAAACACATCTCACAAATTAAATAATTAAAACATTTAAAACATATCTCACAAATTAAATAATTAAAACATTTAAAACACATCTCACAAATTAAATAATTAAAACAAATTAAATTAAACTTAAATTAAATTAAATTAAATCACATTCACAAATTAAATTAAACTTAAATTAAATTAAATTAAAACACATGTCACAAATTAAATCACCTTCCTAAATTTAATAAATCCCTTCCTAAATATATAAATCACTTCCCCAAATTAAATGATTTTCCCTATCAAATAATAATTAAAAATATCTCCCAATTAATACACAAATCCTATTCCTTCTCCAACACGGTAAACCCCCTCCCTTTGCCTATAAAAATAACCCTTCTCCACGCATTCAAACCCTGGCTGATTCTCACGAAAGACACAAAAGAAAACCCTAAAAACTCTCGGCCACTCTCTCTACCCTCTCTCCTCTCGGTTCCCTCATCTTCAACCTCACGCCACTCCCTTCTTTAACTCAGCCCATGACCCTCAAATAACAACCCTCATCCCCACGGCAAACCCTAATTCACGTAACTACACAACTCACACACTGTAATAAATCGGCCCAACACAAACCCTAAAACCAAAAAACTTCTCTATTTCTCGCTCATCTTCCTCTCCTCTGTCTTCTCTCATTTACGTAACAGCCAAACCCCTCTCTCTCTCTACCCCATGCACTCACCACAAACCAACCCTTACTGACCAGCAACTCCATGCAGCCGAACTAAACAAAGGAATACCCTAGCAGCCTTCAACTCACAGCCACACGAGACACCTAAACTCCCACCAACACATACTTCCTTGACAGCCCCTCGTCTCACGTCCCTTATTTTCAACAACCCTTCACGAATCAACATCCGTTCTTCACGTGAATAACCTCTTCAACAGCTCTTCATCCACACTCAACTCTGCCCTCAAAGCCACACACAGCCCTCCCACATTCATCAACATCATACACTCGGTCTCGCTCTTCCCCAGACACTCACGGTAGTCACAAATAAGCCTCATCCAGCCACAATGACTCATGAAACTTCACCATCCCTTCGCCCCATGACCAGACAGTGATCACTTACGTTAAAACCCTAAGCCATACGCTCATCATCCTCTCGCTCAGCTCTCCCTCTTTAACAACAAAACCACCACGAACCCTAGACACAGCCGAGACACAGCAAGCTATCTAAACCACTGCTCCTCAACACATCAGCCACTACTTTCAATCCATTGCCTCATGTAGAAACTGACCCTGCTCACCATCATGCCTAACAAGCCCTCAACAACAGACCTCAACTGAGAACCCTAAGTAACCCTCACTCACCTAACGCACACGTCAATATCCCCATGCAAGCAATTGCCCGGGACCGATCAAACAAGAAGCCACAAACGTAAGCCAAAAACAGCTCCTCAACCCTCAACATAGCCCTCTCTTTGACCAGAAAACTGCCTTCACGATAAGCCCTGAAAACATCCCCTACACTGCCTGAAATATTTGCCCATAAACCATCGAATTCTGCACCCTAAGCCACACCTTCACTGCCACCGAAACAACCTCAAACTGACCCCCGAAGTAGCCACAAACTGAACACCAAAACCGTCCCGAAAATAGCCCATTAAACCCTTAAAACAGTGACCAAAAAATACAACAAAAACAACAGCGAAACACAGTGAAAACAGCAACCCAAAACAGTAAAACAGTGAGAAGAAAGTTGGATTAGTGAACTGGGAAAGTTGCGGATCATCTACCCTTCCAACGGACGTGTAACGCCCTTTCGTGAGACAACAAAATAGGTTAGACCTGAGGGCACCCTTTTATTTATTATCTTTATCTTTATTTTATTTATTTTTAAAAGATTATTGCATGAGAGTCGTTTGAGGCATGATGTGATTGTTGAATGAGCGGGATATGTGTTCCCTTTTGTGGTATATCGGATGGAAACCCGGACGTAAATTCCATAGCCGATTCCGAATGGACGGTAGCATGGTTTGCACTCGGGATACAACGCCACGTACCACTTAAGATACACGTATCTCGTCTCATCCAAATTTGTATTTGAGCATGTTACAGTTCTAGGTTGTTTATTTATTATTTTAAGCATGATTTAATTTAGTTTCGTTATTTAATTTTAAAGCATGATTATGTTCTTTTTACGCATGATATTTAGTTTAGTTTATTCATGTTTAAATAATTATTTGTTTATGTTGGTTGATGGCTCAATATGTTCGATGTGTGATATTGTGTGTTTGATTGTTTAAAGACTTACTTTCAAGCATGCAAACTAAGATTAGGATTTATTTAGCGGAAGCATATTAGATCTAAGTGGCCTTTGAACATGATTATTGAGTAGATGCGGTTGATTTATTGCACAAATTATATCATCACAATGACATAAGTAAGGGACCATTCCGAACCCAACGGTTTGAGGTCTTCCCTTGCGAGGGGTGAGTGCGGCCTTAAATCTTTGTCCCGGTTCACACCGGGTGGCGACTCCATTATTCTCCGGTTTAGTTCCCCGCGGACTACTCCGTACTCTCAACTAGGCCCTGAGTCTAGAACAGCATGTGTCGCCCAAGTTCTGTGTCCTACAGTAACACAAAATCATTCATCCAATGGCCACAACATACAGAAACCAACAATACGCATGCGACGAGATAATAATAAATAACAGAAAAAAGAACGGGAATAAATAATAGGGTGCCCTCAGGTCTAACCTCTTAATTCGCCTCTTGGAAGTGCGTTACGCTGTTGTCGGAAGGGTTGATGCTCCGTAACTTTTTCGATTTACTGGTTCACTGTTTTCCTTCGCTGCTTCGCTGTTTTGGGCTGCCGTTTACTCTATTTTTACTGCTATTTTTGGTCACTATTTATGCGGCAATTTATAGGCATTTTTATGGTGGTACTGGACTGTTTTTCAGGGCAAAATTATTTGTGGAAGAGTGCAGTTGTTCAGGGCAGTTTTGTGATGAAAAGGGCTGTGTTTCAGGGCAGAATTTTGGTGAAAATGGTGTAATTTTTTAGGGCAATTTTTCGGTGAAAGGGGCTATGTTTCAGGGCAGAAGTTTACGGTATTTGCAGAGGCAGTTTCAGTGAAGGAATAAGGTAGTTTCGGTGGATAGTTTAGGGGGGATTTAGTGGACTATTTTGGGTGACGGATGTGCAGTTTTTTGGACTGTTTTTGCGCTGGAAGGAGGGTAGATTTATGAGACTATTTACGGTGATGATGGAGATAGATTTCAGGTGTTGGTTCACGGTAATTGCAGTGGGATTTCAGGGGATGGTTCACGGTAAAGGATGGCTTATTTTCACTACAACGAGAAGGTATTTTTCTTTGTTTTTTTTACGTGAATGTGCTCAAGGGGGGTCAAGGGTTTGGTTTACGTCTCTTTTTATAGGAGAAGGTTGAGGTTATCCTTATACAGTAATGGAAAATATTATGCAATTATGGAGGGTATCTCTAATTAGTGTGTCATAAGGAAAAATCTATTCACTTTAGGAAGGTAATTTGTGGGATTTGATTTAGTTTAGGCATGTGATTTAATTTAATTAAGAATGTGATTTATGTGATTTGATTTGATTTCAACATGTTTTTAATGTGTGGATTTATTATTTTGGAGAGGATGGGCGTGTGGCTTGGCCTTTTTGTGGGCTTGGGTATGTGGTTGGTGATGTGTGGGCTTGGTGTAGGTTGCGGGGGTTTTGGCTGAGGATAAATTTTAAAACAGAGATCCAACGAGAAAACCCGAAGCTAAGCAAAAGAATTAAGTCCAACAAGGTATCAATTTCTGAATTTTCCCTTCTGACGTCCATTTCTTGCGACTCCCGCAACTTAAAGGGTAGTGCCTCCGTACGAGGCTCATCATCGGAGCTTATATGTAAAAATTCAGTGCCTACTGGGGTGTAACCCTCCTAAGGGTCATACCCATTCCTTATACCTTTTGGAGCCTAGAGGTGTGTTCTTCCAATTTTAGAGGACATGTCTCTACATGTTTGTGCCTTTCCCATAAGTACTACTCAAGGATATGACTCTCCTTCATCCATATTATATATTTAGAGAATTTACAACAATCCCCCACAATTCTCTAAATATTTATGCAGACATTTAAGAGAGTTTCTGTCAAATAAAACTGTATCGAAATAGGTAGCTTTCTCCTTGATCCTTTCCTAGTGAATGTCAATCGAATTTACTTGGCAAACCAGTGACCCATAGTCTTGAACTATTCTGTCATTGGTGTAAACCAAGATAATTACCAACACAGAGCTTTACTTCGACCATTTCCCATTTTACGATTGTGTTCATTTTGGTCATGAACATTGGTCATGGAAACATCAAGTCCTTTAGGGAATTCAGCCTTTAAAATGTCCTATAGAAGCGGTCTCACTTCTTACTTGAAATAGATGATCTACTATAAAGAGGTAATCTACTTTTACCCCCATCAGAACTCCTCTTCTATATAGTGATCATTAAAAGCCTTAGCTTATCCTAGCCTTGACAGATGGCACTCTGCGTCATTACATGAATGACAAAGAGTATAAAACTATACAGTGCTTGTTTTAAATAGCAAAAAATTTCAATTGTCCCTTTTAAACCTAGATCTTGGGATCTCCAGTCAGCTAGATTGGGTTTGCATAGTGATAATTCTTAATTTATAGGCTTTAAGCCCATTCCTCTCGATGACTTCTCAACTTGCTGGTAAATATTTAATAAGTGGATCAACTAGGTTTCCTTCAATTTGACATAATCTATCGAAATTATGCCACTTGAGAGCATTTGTCGTATGGTATTATATATGCGATGCATGTGTCGAGACTTACCATTATACATTTTATTTTGGGCTCTCCTAATAGCCGATTGACTATCACAATGTATGCTTATCGTTAGCACTAGTTTCTAATTTGGAATATCCTCTTGGAAATTTATAAGCCATTCCGCTTCTTCCGATGTTTTGTCTAATACTATGAATTCTGATTCCATAGTAGACCAGGCAATACATGTTTGCCTCGAGGATTTCCATGACACGACTACACCACCCAGTGTAAAAATAAATCCACTCGTAGATTTGAAATCCACTGTATCAGATATCCAACACAGCCCCAAAACACCATAAAATATCCCTAAAAAAACCTGGATTAAAACGAAACCAAATCGAGTTTCGTTTCACCAAGTATAGGGATGCAGTGAGCAAGATATAACCTCACTGTCGAGAAGAATGAGAATAAGATGAAGATGATAATATGTTCGACACCACAAAGTATTTCGAGCTATGTCTTGTTACCAACGGAAACTTATGTGGGCAAGACTCACAAAAATTTATCCCTAAACTATTTAGAAATTAATTCACACAATGATTTTTGTTCTTTTGTTTTTTTTTTTTGTTTTTGTTTTTCTTTTCTCAACAATTAAGAGAATTTGGAGAAGAAGAATATTGAAGCCAGGTTAGAGAATGAGAGTTCTTTGGCCAAAAGAAAGAAAACAAATCCTTTTATACCTAGGTTTATTTGTTTCCAAAAATAAAACCAACATTTCCCTTTCTCACTTTGCAATTTTCGGCCATCATGGTTTATTTCTATTAATTTTGTAACATCCACCTTTATTACTATAATAAAGGATATATTGCAAAAATAAAAGGTTTAATTACCTTTCATAAAGTGCAATTACTAAAACCAATTAAAATCATTCCAAAAACTATTTTTGGAAAATCAAAAAACAAAACTATATTTATTGAATTATATAAATAATATAATTTAATAATATATAATTAATAATCATCAAATAATATTAAAACTATATACTAACCTTTTAATATATAGTATCAAGTGTGACATATCAATATTACTAATCATATTAATAACATTTATACATATGCGAGTATATAATTGGACTATCCAATTATACTAAATTCGCTATACTAAATCGAGCTAGCATGGGGACCAAATGGACCTACGGTTCCAAGCTCCAATAAACTCGAAATATTAATTAAGCTCTTAATTAATTTTTCTGAATTATTAACTCCGGTTTATTCCACTAAAAAAATCGAAGTTTCACTCTCATTGCCGAAGATGATATATTAAGCCGAACCAAATCGGTGTCCATTGATATAGTCACTACATACGAATTGGCCGTTCACGGGTATCTCGTAATTAGAGCCAGGTCATAATATCCGTTATACCCCTCTAATTATTTTTACCTTAAGTACCATTGATTCTCTAATGAATGATTTATTCATAACCATTATGAATTTTAATCTTTCTATTCGTAATAGAAAGACTTGATCGCTCAAATTATTCAAGTACCGAATCAACTCTTAAGAAAGATAATCCTCTACTTCTCGTAAGAAGAAGTGAACTCCACATCTATGTAAAATATTCCCATCTACACAACAGACCATGCCTCCAAAGTACGTAGATATTGGTCGGGCCTGCTACACCAACCTCACCTTTGTAAATTAAAGGACATAGTATGCCATGTAGAAGTTCGTAGTACACTCAAGATTAAAATCAATCCATAAATGACCATCTAGTAGATCGAATTACTTTATTTGTTTAAAGGATATTATAAGAATGTCATTTCCATCTGGGTCTAGTCCCATATGATCACATTATATAAGGTGCCTTCATTCTCATGTCTCTACATGTACGACCTCGGATTAAGGTCTCCATACAAATACATAATGGATCGCAACTATATATAAACCACAAACAAAGTACCCGCTTTGTTTGCTCTCTACGAACTATTTAAGATTACTAACTTCATAGTTAAATCCTCTTGTGTATGACACTCATACACTCAGTCTCAAGGCACATAAGTAATCTAGGGTATTCTAGATAATTTATAATATGCGAAAATTAAAAAAACACTTTGATAAATGAATAATGCATTATTTTATTTCAAAATATATAAAACTGTTTACATTACATGTAGCTCTAGGGCATACATCCCAATAGTTTGCATAATATTCATATCGCACATATCGGAGTGTATAAGTTCCAAAGGTTCAGAACTTCATTCTATGGAATGAAATGATGCTCTATGCATTTTTGCTTCAACACATGCCTCATATTTATGTTGGTTATCATTTGTAAATTTAGGTAGAAAGTCCATGTTAATTAATTTACGCATTGTATCATAATTAACATGTCCTAACTTCCCATGCCATACATTTTGTGACTCAATAATATAAGCGGAAGATGTAGCTTTATTATTAGCACTATGTCGATTGACAGTCATTACATTAAACTTGAAAAGGTAATGTATCATTTTCCTACATAAAACATCATTCTTGGTCAATACAAATTTATTAGAAACAAACACAAGGTTGAAACTATTCTTACTAAGGAGTGAACCCGAAACCAAGTTCTTCCGAATGTCAGAAACATGCAAAATATTCTTCAGTATAAGCTTTTTTCTCAAATGTCATCTTCAGAGCCACTGTGCATTGTCCAACCACTCTAGAGGTAGAAGAGTTTCCCATTGTCAGATGATTACCACCATCAACTTTCTAATACGAGGAAAAAATCTTGCTATCAGAACAGATATGACGAGTAGCCTCAGTGTCTACCTATAATTCTCTCAGATTTCGATCCAAGTTAGCTTCTGTTACAACTATTGAGAGGTTCATCTATGAGATCTCATCAGTTAGCTGCTCATCTTCAGTGACATGGGCCTCATTTTTCTTTTTCTTCCTTTTGTCCTGAGACTTCTTATTTCTGCAGTCATTTTCCATGTGACCATTTTTTCCACATGTGTAGCACTTCCCTTTGGGAAGAATCAACTTCATTGTTCTTTCGCTTTTTGTTACCCTTTCCACCTTCAATGATGTTGTCCTTAGACTTCATAGTCTTACAGATGGCCTTCTCGGACTTCCTGTTGCCCTATTCGATCCTCAATCAAACTCCAAGGATTTCAAAACTCATCTGATTCTTTTTGTGTTTCAGATAGCTCCTAAAGTCTTTCCATGATGGAGGTAACTTTTCAATGATTGTGGAAACTTAAAACGTCTTGCAGAGTTTCATTCCTTCATCCAATATTTAATGAATGATCAATTTTAGTTCACCCAACTAAGATACTATCGTTCTTGAATTTATCATTTTGTAGTCCAGGAACCTACCCATGATAAAATTCTGACATCCTCGATTTTGTATTTCTTCTCGAGAGATTCCCATAGAATCTTCACAGAAATCATGCCTTAGTACATATTATAAGGGTATTGTCAAGTCCTCCCAAGAGGTAGTTCTTGCATAAGAAGTCACCTGATGTTCATGTCTCTTCTCACAGTTGCTTGGTTGTTTCTGTTTCTCCCTCCACAGAACCCGGAGGATCTTTGAGATACTTAGCCAACTGCAGTATTGTCAGGTAGAAGAACATTTTGCTCTGCCATTATTTAAAGTTTGCTCCACCAAAAGTTTCCAGTTTTTCTTCATGAGCAATCGGTACTGTGATATTTCCACTAGGTATGTGTAACTAGAAAAACCAACAGTAATCAATAACTTTACAAAAGACAAATTGTATAATGATGAAACAAATGATTTTGTTTAAGTGATATCCGAAGAATCCACTCGTTGATATATTGGACAATAGTACCTGTTGGTTTCTAATTAGGACCCAAGATCATTAAAAGCATGAAAAACATATGTGAATACATCAACGGAGATAGCGGAATACTCACATCGATCGGTTGAGATGATACGGTAATAAACAAAATGATTTTTGCCCTTCAATTCACGTCAAATGTAGTGTAGTCCACTGCCTCAAAATTTCATTTTTGAGTCTTCAAGAATCCAAGAAACCAAGCTCCAAGCTCCGTCATTTGATTCCCGGCTCGTGGGTGGGTTTCCCTATCACCTTCGTATGTCTCTCGGAGTGCTAGCTCTCTTGATTTTTGCCACAAAAACCAAGCACTTTGCTTCCCTTTCCTCCACTGTTCACGGTAGTTCACTGCCAAAAACAAGAAGAAAATGCCCTTCAAGGGCGTGAAGAAGAAAGAGAAGAAAATGAGAGAAATTGATTTTGGTTGTTCCAAATTTGTCTATCTTATACACTCATATGAATTTCAAATGAATTTCATTTGAATTTTCTTTCAAAAGTCAAACAATTAAAAGCCAACAACCACACATCATGTCACAACACTCAAGTGGTCATGTCACTCAATCAATCAAGTTGTCAAGTCACATCACTCAAAGTGAAAAGTGATTTGACGCTTGATGCGACTAATGATTTGACGCTTGATTTGACTTGTGTGCCGCACTCGAATTCGAAACGCGAATGCGCTCACAAATAATCTCGGGCTCGAGTTCGCTAATTCCAAATTAACGAATTCTCCGTTGCGTCGTAATTAAATCTAATTTAATTAAATAATCATGCCAAGCATAATTACTATTCACGTCGCTAACCAATTAATTCTAAATTAATTCGTTCGCCCGAATTAAAATCTAATTTTAATTCCGCGTCGAAATCCAATTTCGTTTAATATATCGAATATATTAATTTACCGATTAATTCCAAATTAATCGTTATCTCTCTTTAATTGATATTTTATCCTCGATAAAATATCTCCGAAATGAATCATAGATTAATTTTCTCTCTCTTCTAATTAATCCCAGATTAATTAAAGTGCGAGTCATACGTCATCGGTGAATCTTTGGGAAGCAACCCATGAGATCCCCGGATATGTTGGTAGTAAATTCGGTCGTTGGACTATCCGAACATGTAAGTACCTCGTACTACGTTTTACCGATTTACAAGACAAGGTTGGCCTCTAGCAAAGCGCCATGCCTACCCAATTCACCGGAAATATCCTTACAGGAATAAAGGATCCGTATCAGGTGTAGTATACGTAGTATTGTGTATTTCTGTCCAGTATCGGATGATCACGTGCTAGGCCTGGGGATGGAATTGTGTCTGCCCCGTACGAAGCACATGTCGGATGTCTGGTGACTAGTCTCTATAATCGGATAAACCTGACCTTGTCATTTTATCCCGATAGCTGCAGCATTTTAGAGTACTAATACCGTATCCTACGTGACCATCATCTCCACTAAGACTGGAGTGATACTTACGTCTTGACATCACACCCTACACACTACGATTCTCAATATACCCAACATTGGCGTACACAGAACCTGTTAAAGCCCTGGACGACGGCAACCAAAGTATATTGATTGTCGCAAGTATTAGCGGTGCAAGTCTCAGGTTAAGACTAAATACACCAACCCTGATTTCAGACTTTCATAGACACATAGTCATACTACCAATGGAATTCCGAGGGGGTCTATCCACAGCGAAGCTGTTTCCCGTACCATCAGTGAAACACAACCTCCTACTACACTAACATGAGTATCCAATATCCAAATATATGAGAACTATACCGTTGTGCCCTCACAACGCGCACAATTGCAATACTAGTCTTTTACGTATTTATCGATGTCCAATCTCGATAATACTCTGACTAGGGATATTTAATGATTTATCCTTCGTAGACTGATACTGTCTCATATCATTCTCCGTCCAGGAACAAATCATATGGACCTCTCATCATTTATACATCTAGGTGATCTAATCACAAATGATTAGAGTGCAATCTCCTTTGTCACATAGTTAATTTATACAACAACACCATGATCTGTACAAATAGTGACGCTATGGGTCATAATTGTCCAACAATCTCCCACTTGGCCTATAGCCAGTCACTCGAGTGCTTGACACCCGAACTATGTACGGTGGGCTTAAATTGCTAAGGAAAGCTTTCGTCAGAGGATTTACATGATTATCGTCTGATGTGATTTATACAATCATCACATCGTCACGATGTATGATCCGAACGAATCAGATAATATCGAAGTATATATCTGGATCGTTGATGAGACCATTAATTCTTTAGCCTGTGTTGACACCTAGCTCAGCTGCTAACAGAACTATATCTACCCAGATGGCTTCTCTTGCTGCCTCAACTGCAGTAATTAACCCGCATTTGTTGTTTATTCGATAACAATATCTTGCTTGGAAGATTTCCAGCTCACTGTACCGTTATTCAAACTGTATAGTACCGTTTACGACTAGTAGTCGTTTTATCGGTTATGAAACTTGTAGTAGTGATCCCAGTCACTCTAAGTTCTCATTCTCCACAGATTAAGACAGCATCCTTAGATCTCTAAGATACTAACGGATGTTCTTAACATCAATCCAATGACTATCACTTGGATTGGCCTGTTTGTGAATCCATATGCTCAAAGCGTATGAGACACCAGGTTGCGTATATTTTTCAATGTACGAGTTTCTCGAAGAGTTTTCTTGAAAGCCTAGCTTTCACCGATTTTATTTTTATGGGAATATCATTTCCAAGAAATGACATATATTATCATTATTTATATGATAACCACTGTCAGTGCGCTCCCACTAACCCTCTTACATACACAAGAATCATTTCATTTTGAATTAAATCATACACCATTATGATTACATCAAAACGATAATTCCACGAGCTCATGCTTGCTTCAATCCAAATATGGATCGAATAACTTGCAAACCTTGTTTGTTAGTTTTGGTACGACAAAATCCTCAGGATGTTGAAAACATCCTCCAATTGGTTTCTTTTTAAGGAAAGCGATTTTCCCGTTCAGCTGTCATATTTCATAAATGAAACATGCAGCTTCAGCAAGCATTATCCAAATGGATTTACCGTGGCAACAGGTAAAAGGTTGAATCGTATTAACACAATGTTTATAACGATACCTTCCGCTACAAGCCTAGCTTTGTACGTTGGTATGTTGCCATCCATGTATGTCTTCCTTGAAGACTTATATAGTACCAATAGGCACAATGCCTTGCGGTACATCAACTAGTATCCAAACATAGTTGATATACATGGAATCCATTTCGGATTCATGACACTTTGTCATAATAGGGAGTCGATATCTTGTATCACTTCCTCATACGTAGTCAGTTGGTATACCTTAATAAGAGAGACATCTTTATGAGGTGAGATCATAAACTCATACCCCAGGTTGTTTTCTGACTCTCTCCGATCTACGCGGTTCTTGTGTATTCGAAGATTACTGGTACAGTTTCATCCTTGATGAACTATTTATGTTCCATTAAGATTCGGTGCCTTGAATAGTATTACTCTGATTTTCATCGAGTTTTTACTATCCACCCACTTACCACTGCATATCGGTATTCCTCTTAGGAAAACCGCACGGCGAGCAACAATCTAATTGTTCTCTGGTGAGATGTATAAGTACAATACTTATGGTATCCCTAGGATAACCTACAATTGGCACTTATCCAATTTGGGTTCTAGTTTGGTATCATCTAAACATATGCCCAGCTTACCCAAATCTTCAGGAGTGAGAACCTGGTTTCTTTCCTGTTTATTATCTAATATGAAATCTGTCAAACAGATTTTAATGGAACCTTTTTCTAAATAAGTTCTTGCACTGTTTAAAGCTTATCCATTGAAGGGAATAGTAGCTTAGCGCGACTCATGATTAAACTTATCATGTCCAACAAAATTCGGTTTATCCTGTTCGGACACACCGTCTAATTGACGTGTTCCGAGAGGAGTCCTTATTTAAAAGAATACTATACTCTTTCAAGTATATTAGAAACTTATTGCTTAAGTATTTTCCATTACGGTCTTACCGTGATGATTTAATACTCTAGCCGATCTGTTTGTCTATTTCGTGTCGAAATTGTAAAAATTTATGATTTGTGTTCTTCAAAAGAAACACATAACCATAACGCGATTCCACATCCGTATAGGTCACAAAATATTCATATCCACATCTAGCCTAGCTAGACATGAGCCCACTGTTTGACAATTATGACCCATAGCGTCACTATTTGTACAGATCACGGTGTTGTTGTACAAATTAACTATGTGACATAGGAGATTGTACTCGCATCATTTGTGATTAGATCACCTAGATATATAAATGATAAGAGGTCCCTATGATTTGTTCCTGGACGGAGAATGATATGAGACAGTATCAGTCCATGAAGGATAAATCATTAAACATCCCTGGTCAGAGCATTATCGAGATTGGACATCGATGAATGCGTAAAAGACTAGTATTACACTTGTGCGCGTTGTGAGAGCACAACGGCATAGTTCTCATATATTTGGGTATTGGATACTCATGCAAGTGTAATAGGAGGTTGTGTTTCACCGATGGTACGGGAAATAGCTTCGTTCTGGATTAGACCCCCTCGGAATTCCATTGATAGTATGACTACGTGTCTATGGAAGTCCGAATCAGGGTAGGTGTATTTGGTCTTAACCTGAGACTTGCACACCGCTAATACTTGCGACAATCAATATACTTTGGTTGCGGTCGTCCAGGGCTTTAACCGGTTCTGTGTACGCCAATATGGGTATATTGAGAATCGTAGTGTGTTGGGTGTGATGTCAAGACGGAAGTGTCACTCCAGTCATATGGAGTTGATGATCACGCAGGGATACAGAACTCGTTCTCTATATAAGGTTGCAACCGTCGGGATAATATGACTTGGTCATGATTATCCGATTTTAAAGAGACTAGTTGCTTGTTATCCGACATATATGCTTCGTACGGGGCAGACACTGTACCAGCCCTAGGCCTTGCATGTGATCATCCGATACTGGACAGAAATACGCAATACTACGGTATACTACGCTTGATATAGATCCATATTCCTGTAAGGATATTTCCGGAGAATTGGGTAGGCATGGTGCTTTGCTAGAAGCCAACCTTGTCTTGTAAATCGGTAAATGTAGTACTTGGTACTTACGTGTTCGGATAGTCCGACGACCGATTTGACTGCCAACATATCCGGGGATCTCATGGGTCGCTTCCCAAAGATTCACCGATGACGTATGACTCGCACTTATATTAATCTGGGATTAATTAGATGAGAGAGAAAATTAATCTGGGATTAATTGCGGAGATATTTTATCTAGGATAAATATCGATTAAAAGAGAGAAACATTATTTGGAATTAATCGAGGAATTAATATATTTGATATATTAAACGAAATTGGATTTCGACGCGGAATTAAAATTAGATTTTAATTCGGGCGAACGAATTAATTTAGAATTAATTCGTTAGCGACGTGAATAGTGATTTCGCTTGGCGTAATCATTTAATTACGACGCAACGGAAAATTCGTTAATTTGGAATTAGCGAACCCGAGCCCGAGATTATTTACGAGCGCATTCGTATTTGGAATTCGAGTGCGGCATGTCAAATCAAGCGTCAAATCGCTAGTCGCATCTAGCGTCACATCAAGCGTCAAATCATGTCACTTTGAGTGATGTGACAATTGATTGGATTGATTGATTGATGTGACAATTGATTGGATTAATAAAGTGATGTGATGTGACTTGATGTGTAAGGTGATGTGTGTGGTTGGAATTAAAACCAAATGTGTTGAAATGAATTGGATTTGAATTTCAAGTGCATTTGATATACATAATAGATCAACAAAACCGTATACCATCATCACTCCTTTTTCCCTCCTCTCTCTCTCTTCTTCCTTCTCTCCATCACACGCCATTTTTTTTTTTTCTTTTTGAGGCAGTGAACTGCCGAAGAAACAAAAGGAATGGAGGGAAGCAAGTTGTTTTGTGGCAAAACAAGAGTGCTAGCACACTCCGGGATCATGCCAAGGTGATAGGGAAGCATACCCATGAGCCGGGAACCACTACGGTGAAGCTTGGAGCTTCAAATCTGAAGACAAGGGCGCATATCACTGTTCACAGCAGCCCACTGCCTTGATAAAGTGTGCAGAATTTGAATTTTTGTTGCCCAAATCGTCGCTCAACCGCTCGATGTAAGTATTCCGCACTTCCGTCGTTGTATTCACTTATGATTCATGCTTGAGTTTTGATCTTGGGACCTTTAAAAACTCCAACAATGGCATCAAGCTTAGGTTAAAAGCATGAAAAAGTTTGGGATAAAATTTGGGCAAACTTGATTTTGAGCATGATAAATTAAATTGGATGGATTTGTATGCTTAATTGTGTTTTGAATTGAAGATTGATTGGGTCAATTTGAAGAAAATTTGATTGGATCATTTTCCCCCAAATTCCCTCCTTGGCCGAAATTGTGATGTCTTTTATGTCTTGGGATTTTTGATTTTTGACAATTGGAAGTGTTGGAAATCATTCGGGATGATGATTTAACGACGATTGCAGAATCAATTGGATTGAATTCGATTCGGACGTAAAATCCCCAAATTGCCAAGTATGTCATGAAACTTGAAATTGGGTAAAATGAAATTGAGCATGCAATTATGAAATTGGATGATTAAGTATGCTTAATACATGTTTAATTGATGATTGGTTGGATCAATTTGATTAAATATTATTTGGAACAAATTTCCCCAATTTTGAAAGTATGTCATAAAGCTTGAAATTGGGTAAAATGAAATTGAGCATGCAATTATGAAATTGGATGATCAAGTATGCTTAATACATGTTTAATTGATGATTGGTTGGATCAATTTGATTAAATATTGTTTAGAACAAATTTCCCCAATTTTGATGTGTTGGCCGAATAGGAGTATGCCCTAAATCTTGGTAATTTTGTTTCGTTGATCATTGGATGATTGAAACGATTAGGGTGTGTTGATTAATGTCGAATTGGGTTTAATTGGATTGAAACAATCGGACATGTAATTAACCTTATTGCCAAGAACAAAGTAAAGCATGTAATGGGTTTGATTTTAATCTTAACGTGTTGGACATGTGATGATGAAATTGAGCATGATTAATTAGCCTAATTTGTGTTTTGGAAATAATAGTTTAGGTGATTAATCATGATATACCACTTGGAATTAATTAGATTTTGAAATTGGATTTTGTGATTTAATTAATTAGGCTTAAAATTGGATTTGGGCTTGTTATGTTGTAAATGGGCTTATTGGGCTTTGTTGTACAAAGTTGGGTTTAGGCAAAATTGGTTGGATCCAATTGGGCCCAAACCGCTACCATAAAGCCCAAATGCGACTAATGGACCTTTAAAGTTTAATTGGGCCTAATGGGCCAAGATTGATTTCTAGGCTTATGGGGTAACTCCCGGATTGGATTTTGGTTATTCGGTTTGACTCGAGTTGACCAAAATTCCACGCCTTAAGAAATTAAAAAAAAGCCCATTAGACTTTAATTAAATTAATATTGGATATTCATCGGGCTTTGAGACCCGAAACGATTAAATTTGGAATTTAAGTCGTAAGGTTCGTAAATAAAGTGTAAGATTTAATTTGGAATTAAATAACTGGATTAGTATTAAATACATAATAAATTGGATTTAATTATGTAGTTTAATTTAATTCGAGAATTCGTACTTTAAGTACTTATTCGCAAAAACGAGTTTGACTCGAACAAAATCAAATCGTTGTTTGAACATTGGATGATCACTAATTATCAGATTAATTAATTGGATTAGATTGATTGATAACATGCTTGAGTGAATACATGGTTGCGATGCATGAATAATGTATATCGGATGGATATTAGTCTGGGGGACAATTTTTAGAAATTGTAATAAATTTGATTTATTAATTGGACCTGCGAGTCCAGCCTTATCACCTCTATACTCTTTGTATTCTCTTCTCACCTATTCCCCTCAATGTAAATGAGGTTTCTTTAGAAGTGTAGTGTAACGGGTAGAAGTAAATACGAGTGCTAGCTTTGGAGAGAGAAAATGAGAAATTTGATCTAGGATCAATGTAAAGTATCCATCCGTATATCATTATTATTTTATTTCATATGCGCTTTATTATGTGTTTAGAATGCATGTTTAGGGTGTATGATGATGAGACCTTAACAAAGATAATAAATTGGTTGCCAATTTGCACGCGAAAAACCCTCAAATATTATTAAGCGTCTTTCCTTCCATTGAGTGATTCTCACTCAAGATCCGAGACGGCATTGGTTTGTTGGCCAAAGTCAAGGCCTTTGTCTGTCAAAGATGTGTTTGAATCACGAAGGCTTTGTTACATGTCAGTGTCATGTCCAAGTTGTGGTTGTTGGCCAAAGTCAACCACTTCTTGTCCATCGACATTGATTACGAAGCTTTCCATGGTCAATGGGTCGCGCTTAACTGGGATCATTAAGCTTGTTGTGCCAAAGCCAAGGCTTAGTTGATTCAGAGGAAAAGGTTAGGTAATACATTGGATGTATTGGCATATATAAGATATATGTTTCGGACTTGGACGTCCTCCTACCGGATCTAGGAATTGGATTGGATCCAATTGATCTTAGAGATCTACTAGTTAATTATCATACAATTTGTTGGCCAAAGTCAAGATTGTGTGATATTTAACGGGATCCTAGCCCACTAGGAAACACAGTTTCCCGAGTACTCGACAGAGGGTTAGAGGCTCGCCGAAAAATAGTGGGAGGCAAGAATTGAATTTGCAATACTCGTTCAATTACTCGCCATACGCGCTCATTCAAATTATTTCGTCGTTAGATTAATGTTAGTTGGACTAATATTTAAATTGTTGTTTTAATTAACAGTTGGACTGTATTATATTTGATTATATATAATTGGATTATATTAATCAATATATTTGAATTAATTAATTTCAGTTTACAGTTGATTTTATAATTGGATTATAGTAATCAATGTAATTGAGGTTAATTAATTTAAATTATATTTGATTATATAGTTGGACTATTATAATCATTATAATCAATAGTACCACAAATCGTTGATTAAATAGTTGGACTATTAGAATCAAGATTGAAATGAAAGATTAGTGTTTAAAACATAATCCTGGGTGAAAATGTATTTAAACACGACTTTAATTTTCAAATTGGGAATAATTTCAAGATGGTCTTGGAAATTAATAAGTTATTTTATTTGATAAAATAATGAATTATGCCTAAAGCCCGGAGTTAAGCAAATAAGTGAATATGATATTTGGAATATTCGTATAATGATAACTTTAGCGCTTAATCCATTAAGCTTGTCGAAGTAGACTCCTTAATTTCTGAATCAGAATTAAGGATTGGATCCTTAAAGTATGATAATGAAATTGAAGGATTTTCATGGATCTATTTTAGATCTTTGAAATACTAAATTGCAATAAATAATTCTTGGAGAATTAATGACTATTCTCAAGGAGACAAAGTCAAAGTTTGCAATTAGGCAAGTAGTGCAAGGCACACCTTACTTCAATATTCTAGAAACCCGAGGCTTGGCCAAAGGCTACTGAAATGTTGAAATAGGCAAAGGCAAAATCATAATAATCTTTTGGGATTAAAAGGTATATCCTAAGAAGGAATTGAAGACGAGCAAGGCTCTTACTTCAAATATGATTGTCATAATTATGTTCACAACTAGTATTGAAATTGGATTTTAAATACTTAGTGTGATACATAAATATGTACTGTTGTGCAGAATCTGCTTTAAGCAGGATACTGACTTCAGATGAGATTAATCTGCTGTTTGAAAACGGGACGAAAGTCGCTGTTTTAACTATAGATACCTAAGTTTAGGAACTGCCCTCCGGTGTGTACTTAAATTAGGGAACTGTTATAATGTAACTAGTTTGACTAGAAACATTATCTTTATATCAGTGTATAACCCGCTGCGGGTGTACCTTTATATTTTAGAACACTAAAGTGTTTTATTATATAAAGATGATATTGAGATAAACACATTAGATGTGAATAACAGAATTTATATTTTGAATATAAATAATATCTCAAATATATAAATGACAAATAAATAGCTCAAATGATTTGATCAGTTAAGAAACTAATTGTGGCATTGTTGTCTGGGACACACTATCAAACAAGACTCGTATATCCACACTTTCGAAGAGTGGGTACTTGGACTGTTTTGATTCTATTCAAATAAAGTCTACGAATCTAGTTTATTAAGCAAAGTGCTTAAAACACCTTTACTCGGTAAAAGTGAAAATGCCACCGATCTGTTAGCCCTAGTTCATAGTGAAGCAAGTGGGCCCGTGTCTAGCTAGGCTAGAGGTGGATATGAATATTACGTGACCTATACGGATGTGGCATCGCGTAATGGTTGTGTGTTTTTTTGAAGAACACAAATCGGAAACTTTTATAGTTTCGACACGAAATAGACAAACAGATCGGCTATAGTATTATAACGTCACGGTAAAACCGTAATGAAATTACTTAAGCAATAAGTTTCTCGTATACTTGAAAGAGTATAGTATTCTTTCAATGGGGACTCCTCCAGGAACACGTCAGTTTGACGGTGTGTCCAAAAAGGATTAACCGAATTTCGTTAGACATAATAAGGTTAATCACGAGTCGCTCTGAGCTACCATTTCCTTCAACGGATAAGCTTTAAACAGTGCAAGAACTTATTTTGAATAAGGTTCCATAATAATCTGTTTGACAGATATCATATTAGATATGAACGGGAAAGAAACCGGGTTTCTCATTCCTGACCATTTGGGTATGCTTGGCATATGTTTGGATGATACCAAACTAAAACCCAAATAGGATAAGTGCCAATTGTAGGATATCCTAGGGATACCATAAGTATTGTACTTATATACCTCACATGAGAACAATTAGATTGTTGCTCACCATGCGGTTTTTCTAAGAGGAATACCGATATGCAGTGGTAAGTGGAGGATAGTATAACTCGATGAAAATCGGAGTAATACTGTTCAAGGCACTGAATCTAATAGAACATATATAGTTCATCAAGGATGAAACTATACCATTAATCTTCGAATACACGAGAACTAAGGAAGTGATACAAGGTATCAACTCCCTTATTATGGCAAGGTGCCATATAATCCGAAATGGATTCCATGCATTTCAACCAGTTTGGATACTAGTTGATGTACTACAAGGCATTGTGCCTATTGGTACTTTACAAGTCTTCAAGGAAGACGTACATGGATGGTAACATACCAACGTATAAAGCTAGGCTTTTAACGAAAGGTATCGTTATCGACATTGTGTTGATTACGATTCAACCTTTTACCTGTTGCCACGGTAAATCCATTTGGATAATGCTTGCTGATACGAGCATGGTTCTTGGAATTATCGTTTTGATGCAATCATAATGGTATATGATTTAATTAAAAACGAAAATGATTCTTGTGTAAATAAGAGGGTTAGTGGGAGCGCACTGACAGTGGCTGTCCTATAAAATAATGATAATATGTCATTTCTTGGAAATGACATTCCCATAAAATAAATATCGACGAAAGCTTGGCTTTCGACATACTCTCCGTGGAACTGTACTTTAAAATGTACAAGACCTGGTGTATCATACGCTTGAGCATATGGATTCACAACAGGCTAATCCGAGTGATAATCACTGGATTGATGTTAGGAACATCCGTTAGTATCTTAGAGAACTAAGGATGTCTTAACCTATGGAGAAGGACTTGAAGTGACTGGGATCACTGTAGCAAGTTTCCAATAATCGATAAAGACGACTAAAAGTCCAAACGTACATACAGGCTGAATAACGGTGCAGTAACTGACTTCCAGCAAGATGGATTGATAACAGTATGGAAACAGTTGAGCAGTAACGATTAGAAGAACTATAGATAAGGTCTGTAGTAACTTACAACAGCTATGGAGAAGTGACGATACTTAAAGTATACATCTGGATCACTAGCAATTTAACAACTACATCGCATAGCTAGACTGACTGCAAATCTAACATACTATACTACTATACAATGGATATCAAAGTAACTGGAAATCTCTTCACAACTATACATACTGTACAAACATAAAATAACAACATATATCGGGTAGCGATTACCAGCAGCAAATTGTATTGCTCGAGCATAATAAACATCTAATTCTAGATTAATCTAGTTCGTTACAGCGGCTGAGCAGCATAGTGGGTCGATCATATCTAATTAGATTAATATAGTTCTGTAGCCGGCAGTTAGCATCATCAACAGAAGAATTAATGGTCTCATCAACGATCCAGATACATACTTACATATTCATCTGATTCATTCGGATCATACATCATCATGGCGATGTGATGATCGAATAAATCGCATCAAGATGATATTCATGCAAATCCGCTGACGAAAGCTTTTCTCAGCAGTTTGAGCCAACCGTACATAGTTCGGGTGTCAGACACTCGAGTAACTGGCTATAGGCCAAGTGGGAGATTGTTGGACAATTATGACCCATAGCGTCCTATTTGTACAGATCACGGTGTTGTTGTAGTATAAATTAACTATGTGACATAGGAGATTGCACTCGTATCATTTGTGATTAGATCACCTAGATATATAAATGATAAGAGGTCCCTATGATTTGTTCCTGGACGGAGAATGATATGAGACATATCAGTCAATGAAGGATAAATCATTAAACATCCCTGGTCAGAGCATTATCGAGATTGGACATCGATGAATGCGTAAAAGACTAGTATTACACTTGTGCGCGTTGTGAGAGCACAACATCATAGTTCTCATATATTTGGGTATTGGATACTCATGCAAGTGTAATAGGAGGTTGTGTTTCACCGATGGTACGGGAAACAGCTTCGTTCTGGATTAGACCCCCTCGGAATTCCATTGATAGTATGACTACGTGTCTATGGAAGTCCGAATCAGGGTAGGTGTATTTGGTCTTAACCTGAGACTTGCACCGCTAATACTTGCGACAATCAATATACTTTGGTTGCGGTCGTCCAGGGCTTTAACCGGTTCTGTGTACGCCAATATGGGTATATTGAGAATCGTAGTGTGTTGGGTGTGTGATCAAGACGGAAGTGTCACTCCAGTTATATGGAGTTGATGATCACGCAGGGATACAGAACTCGTTCTCTATATAAGGTTGCAACCGTCGGGATAATATGACTTGGTCATGATTATCCGATTTTAAAGAGACTAGTTGCTTGTTGTCCGACATATGCTTCGTATGGGGCAGCCACTGTACCAGCCCTAGGCCTTGCATGTGATCATCCGATACTGGACAGAAATACGCAATACTACGGTATACTACCCTTGATATAGATCCTTATTCTTGTAAGGATATTTCCGGAGAATTGGGTAGGTATGGTGCTTTGCTAGAAGCCAACCTTGTCTTGTAAATCGGTAAAACGTAGTACTTGGTACTTATGTGTTCGGATAGTCCGACGACCGATTTGACTGCCACATATCCGGGAATCTCATGGGTCGCTTCCCAAAGATTCACCGATGACGTATGACTCGCACTTATATTAATCTGGGATTAATTAGATGAGAGAGAAAATTAATCTGGGATTAATTGCGGAGATATTTTATCTAGGATAAAATATCGATTAAAGAGAGAGAAACATTAATTTGGAATTAATTGAGGAATTAATCGAGGAATTAATATATTTGATATATTAACAAAATTGGATTTCGACGCGGAATTAAAATTAGATTTTAATTCGGGTGAACGAATTAATTTAGAATTAATTCGTTAGCGACGTGAATAATGATTTCGCTTGGCGTAATCATTTAATTACGACGCAACGGAAAATTCGTTAATTTGGAATTAACGAACCCGAGCCCAAGATTATTTGCGAGCGCATTCGTATTTAGAATTCGAGTGCGGCATGTCAAATCAAGTGTCAAATCGCTAGTCGTATCTAGCGTCACATCAAGCGTCAAATCATGTCACTTTGAGTGATGTGACAATTGATTGGATTGATTGATTGATTTGACAATTGATTGGATTAATAAGGTGATGTGATGTGACTTGATGTGTAAAGGTGATGTGTGTTGTTGGAATTAAAACCAAAATGTGTTTGAAATGAATTGGATTTAATTTCAAGTGCATTTGATATATAATAGATCCACCAAAACCGTATACCATCATCACTCATTTTTCCCTCCTTTCTCTCCTCTTCTTCCTTCTCTCCATCACACGCCATTTTCTTCTTCTTGATGTAGTGAACTGCCGTTAGAAACAAAAGGAAATGAAGGGAAGCCCAGTTTGTTTTGTGGCAAAACAAGAGTGCTAGCACACTCCGGGATCATGCCAAGGTGATAGGGAAGCATACCCATGAGCCGGGAACCACTACTGTGAAGCTTGGAGCTTCAAATCATGAAGACAAGGGGCGCATATCACTGTTCACAGCAGCCCACTGCCTTGATAAAGTGTGCAGAATTTGCATTTTTGTTGCCCAAATCATCGCTCAACCGTTCGATGTAAGTATTCTGTACTTTCGTCGTTGTATTCACTTATGATTCATGCTTGAGTTTTGATCTTGGGACCTTTAAAAACTCCAACACCCACTTGCTTCACCATGAACTAGGGCTAACAGATCTGTGGCATTTACACTTTTACCAAGTAAATAGTGTTTTAGGCACTTTGCCCAATAAACTAGATTCGTAGACTTCATTTGATTAGAATCAAAACAGTCATAGTACTTACTCTTCAAAAGTGTGGATATACGAGTCTTGTTTGATTGTGTCTCAGACAATAATGCCACATTTAAGTTTCATCTGATCAAATCAGTTTGAGCTACTTGTTTGTCATGTAATATGTTTGAGATTTATTTTTATTCAAAATATAAATACTGTTATTCACATCTAATGTGTATATCTCAATATCATCTTTATATAGTAAAACACTTTAGTGTTCTAAAATATAAAGGTTCACCCGCAGCGGGTTAAACACTGATATAGAGACAATGTATCTAGTCAAACTAGTTACATTATAACAGTTTCCTAATTTAGGTACACACCCGAGGGTAGTTCCCAAACTTAGGTATCTACGCTTAAAACAACGACTTTCGTCCCGTTTTCAATTCGCAGATTAATCTCAACTGAAGTCAGTATCCTGCTCACAGTAGATTCTGCACATCAGTACATATTTATGTACCACACTAAGTATTTAAAATCCAATTTCAATACTAGTAGTGAACATAATGTTGACAAACATATTTGAAGTCAGAGCCTTGCTCGTCTTCAATTCCTTCATGTCTGCTTTGTCCAAACGGCAGTCACGATAACCCGATCCCGTTTGCCACAATTTAAGCAGACATTTTTAGGATATGTCTTTTATCTTCCCAGAAGGTTATAATGATCTTTGCCTTTGCCCTTTTTTCAACATTTTAGAAGCTTTTGGCCAAGCCTTGGCCTTCTAAAATATCGAAGTAAGGTACGGCTTGCGCTACTTGCCTAATTGCAAACTTTGACTTTGTCTCATTGAGAACAGTCATTAACTCTCTAAGAGTCATTATTGCAATTTTAATACTTCTAAAATCTAAGTATAGATTTATGAAGATCCTTCAATTTCAGTATCATATTTTAAGGATCTAATCCTTAGTTCTGGTTCAGAAATTAAGGAGTCTACTGCGACAAGCTTAATGGATTAAGCACTAAAGTTATCATTACATAAATCTTCCAAAGATTATGCTCGAATATTTGCTTAATTCCGAGTTTAGTCATAATAAGTTATTTTATCAAATAAAGTAACTTATCTATTATTCCAGGACGATCCTGAAATTATTCCCAATTTTAAAATTAAACCATTTAAATACATTTCCCCTAGGATTATGTATTAAACGTCAATCTTTCAATTTTAACTTGATTTTAATAGTCCAACTATTTAATCAACGATTTCGGTACTATTTATTATAATGATTACAATAGTCCAACTATTTAATCAACTAAAATTTAATAGATTAAAATCAATTATATTGATTACTATAATCCAATTATAAAATCAACTATAAATGAATAGTTTGAATATAGTCCAACTATTTATTAAAATAACGATTTAAATATTAATCCAACTAACATTTAATTAAAACGACGAATGATATTTGTTTAAGCGCTTTGGCAAGTAATTAAATGAATATTGCAAATTCAATTCTTGCCTCCCACTAATTTTCGGCGAGCCTCTAACCCTCTGTCGAGTACTCGGGAAACCGTGTTTCCTAGTGGGCTAGGGTCCCGTTAAATAACACACAATCTTGACTTTGGCCAACAAATTATATGATAATTAACTAGGTAGATCTCTAAGATCGATTGGATCCAATCCAATTCCTAGATCCGGTAGGGGGACATCCAAGTTCGAAACATATATCTTATATATGCCAATACATCCAATGTATTGCCTAACCTTTTTCCTCTGAATCACTAAGCCTTGGCTTTGGCACAACAAGCTTAATGATTCCAGTTAAGCGTGACCCATTGACCATGGAAAGCTTTGTAATCAATGTCGATGGACAAGAAGTGGTATTGACTTTGGCCAACAAACCACAACTTGGACAAGACACTGATATGGAATAAAGCCTTCGTGATTCAAACACATCTTTGACTGACAAAGGCCTTGACTTTGGCCAACAAACCAATGCCATCTTAGATCTTAAGTAAGAATCACTCAATAGAAGGAAAGACGCTTAATCTATTACGAGGATTTTTCGCGTGCAAATTGGCAACCAATTTATTATCTTTGTTAAGGTCTCATCATCATACACCCTTAAACATGCATTCTAAACACATAATAAAGCGCATATGAATAAAATAATAATGATATACGAATGGATACTATACACATTGATCCTAGATCAAATCACTCCCTATCTCTCTCCCGCTAGCACATGTATCACTTCTACCCGTTACACTACACTTCTAAAGAAACCTCATTTACATTGAGGGGAATAAGTGAGAAGAGAATACAAAGAATATGGAGGTGAAAGGCTAGACACGCAAGTCCAATTAATAAATCAAATTTATTACAAACAATTTCTAAAATTGCCCCACCCAACTAATATCCATCCGATATACATTATTCATTCATCACAACCATGTATTCACACAAGCATGTTATCAATCAATCTAATCAATTAATTAATCTGATAATTAGTGATCATCCAATGTTCAAACAACGATTTGATTTTGCGCGAGTCAAACTCGTTTTGCGAACAAGGACTCTAAGTACGAATTCTCGAATTAAATTAAAACTACATCATTAAATCCAATTTAATATGTATTCAATTCTAATTCACTATTTAATTTCAAATTAAATATCACGCTTTATTAATAAACCTTTTACGACTTAAATTCCAAATTTAATCGTAACGCTTCTCAAAGACCGATTAACGTCCAACGTCAATTCAATTAAATTCCAATGGGATTTTAATTGATTTCTTAAGGCGTGGACTTTTGGTCAACTCGGGTCAAACCGAATAACCAAAATCCAATCCGGGAATTACCCCATAAGCCCATAAATCAATCTTGGCCCATTAGGCCCAATTAAACTTTAAAGGTTCATTAAGTCGCATTTGGGCTTTATGGATGCGGTTTTGGGCCCAATTGGATCCAATCCAATTTGCCTAAACCCAACTTTGTACAACAAAGCCCAACAAGCCCATTTACAACTTTAAAAGTCCAATTTCCAAAATTAGGCCCAAATAATTAAATTACCAAATTCCAAATTTCCAATTTAATTACATAAAGTGTTCAACATAATTAATTACCCAATTAACATTTCTGAAACAACAATTAGCCTAATCAATCATGCTCATTATCAACAAAACATGTCCAACACATTTTATCAAAAATCAAACCCATATACATGCTTCTTAGTCTCGGCCAAAGAGGGGATTTTTATCCGATTCGAATTCGATCCAAATAATTCACAATCGATATTAACTCCACATCCCGAATGATTTCCAACACATCCAATGTCCAAAAAATCAAAATTTCAAGACTAATTAAGGGCAAGACCATTCGGCCAACATATATAATTTGGGGAAAAATGATCCAATCACATTTTCTTGAAATTGATCCTATCAATCTTCAATTCAACAACATTTATGCATACTTAATCATCCAATTTCATAAAATCATGCTCAAATTCAAAATACTCAAATTTTAAGCCCTGAACTTTTCATGCTCAAACATAGGCTCTTGATGCTATTATTGGTTTCTAATTAGGTCCCAAGATCATTATAAGCATGAAAAACATATGTGAATACATCAACGGAGATAGCGGAATACTCACATCGATCGGTTGAGACGATACGGCAACAAAAAAAATGATTTTTACCCTTCAATTCACGCCAAATGCAGTGTAGTCCACTGCCTCAAAATTTCCGTTTTGAGTCTTCAAGAATCCAAGAAACCAAGCTCCAAGCTCCGTCATTTGATTCCCGGCTCGTGGGTGGGTTTCCCTATCACATTCGCATGTCTCTCGGAGTGCTAGCTCTCTTGATTTTTCACACAAAAACCAAGCACTTTGCTTCCCTTTCCTCCACTGTTCACGGAAGTTCACTGCCCAAAAACAAGAAGAAAATGCCCTCCAAGGGCGTGAAGAAGAAAGAGAAGAAAATGAGAGAAATTGATTTTGGTTGTTCCAAATTTGTCTATCTTATACACTCATTTGAATTTCAAATGAATTTCATTTGAATTTGCTTTCAAAAGTCAAACAATTAAAAGCCAACAACCACACATCATGTCACATCACTCAAGTGGTAATGTCACTCAATCAATCAAGTTGTCAAGTCACATCACTCAAAGTGACAAGTGATTTGACGCTTGATGCGACTAATGATTTGACGCTTGATTCGAAATGCGAATGCGCTCGCAAATAATCTCGGGCTCGGGTTCGCTAATTCCAAATTAATGAATTCTCCGTTGCGTCGTAATTAAATCTAATTTAATTAAATAATCATGCCAAGCATAATTACTATTCACATCGCTAACGAATTAATTCTAAATTAATTCATTCGCCCGAATTAAAATCTAATTTTAATTCCGCATCGAAATCCAATTTCGTTTAATATATCGAATATATTAATTTACCGATTTATTCCAAATTAATCGTTATCTCTCTTTAATTGATATTTTATCCTAGATAAATATCTCTGAAATTAATCCTTGATTAATTTTCTCTCTCTTCTAATTAATCCCAGATTAATTAAAATGTGAGTCATATGTCATCGGTGAATCTTTGGGAAGCGACCCATGAGATCCCCGGATATGTTGACAGTAAATTTGGTCGTCGGACTATCCGAACACGTAAGTACCTCGTACTACGTTTTACCGATTTACAAGACAAGGTTGGCCTCTAGCAAAGTGCCATGCCTACCCAATTCTCCAGAAATATCCTTACAGGAATAAAGGATCTGTATCAGGCGTAGAATACGTAGTATTACGTATTTCTGTCCAGTATCGAATGATCACGTGCTAGGCCTGAGGCTAGAATTGTGTTTGCCCCGTACGAAGCACATGTCGGATGTCTGGTGACTAGTCTCTATAATCGGATAAACCTGACCTTGTCATTTTATCTCGATAGCTGCATCATTTAAGAGTACTAATACCGTATCCTACGTGACCATCATCTCCACTAAGACTAGAGTGATACTTCCGTCTTGACATCACACCCAACACACTACGATTCTCAATATACCCAGCATTGGCGTACACAGAACCTTTTAAAGCCCTGGACGATCGCAACCAAAGTATATTGATTGTCGTAAGTATTAGCGGTGCAAGTCTCAGGTTAAGACTAAATACACCTACCCTGATTTCGGACTTCCATAGACACATAGTCATACTACCAATGGAATTCCGAGGGGGTCTATCCAGAGCGAAGCTGTTTCCCGTACCATCGGTTAAACACAACCTCCTACTACACTTGCATGAGAATCCAATACCCAAATATATGAGAATTATGCCGTTGTGCCCTCACAACGTGCACAAGTGTAATACTAGTCTTTTACGTATTTATCGATGTCCAATCTCGATAATACTCTGACTAGGGATATTTAATGATTTATCCTTCGTGGACTGATACTGTCTCATATCATTCTCCGTCCAAGAACAAATCATAGGGACCTCTCATCATTTATACATCTAGGTAATCTAATCACAAATGATAAGAGTGCAATCTCTTTTGTCACATAGTTAATTTGTACAACAACACCATGATCTGTACAAGTAGTGACGCTATGGGTCATAATTGTCCAACAGTACCAAATAACACAAGTCATTGAATTTACGACTAAGGTTTCTTATGATAAGTAAATAAAGGAATATTCCTAGAGGACGAAGGGGGTCTAGAGTAACCACTTAAATCTCTGCCACTTAGGTTCTTACACTTTTTTGACAAAATATCCTTTAAACACTTTCTCAATAGAATATCTTAGAAATTCAAACTTAGTATTACACTTTAATTCAGAATACAACATGTGTAGAATTATATGTGTATAAGTGAATTAATCAATCTAGCTTGGATGAAGTTACATGTGTAAGATTACACTCGTAATTCTCAACCAAGTATGCAATACACAATTAAATTTCAACTTTATCACTATGTGCGTGCTTGTGATAATTCAACACCTTAATATTAACTTAAATCTATATTACTAAGTTTATCATAATACAGTACATGATTTTACTATGTTAATATTATGATAACACAATTACTTTAAGTCTATATTAATCTAAAGGTAATTCCCAGATTAATTTCATTAGTGTCATGTTCATTTATTCGTTCGAACAAAACTTTCCAGTGAGTTCACGTTCGTGTAGCGTTCATAAACTCGTTCGAACGAAGTATTTCAGAGAGTTCATATTTGTGTAGCGTTCGTAAACGCGTTCGATTGAAATGTTCCGGAGAGTTCACATTCGTGTTGCGTTTGAAAAAGCATTCGAATGTTCTTTGGCAGAAGACTTTCGTTCAAGTTGTGTTTGAAGACGTGTTCGAACGAGATTATGAAAAATCAAAATTTTTGGCTACGCTTTTGTCGGGTGTTTGAACGCTCTTGCGTATTTTTCATGCACATAATATATATTTTTCCAGGAAAATAGCTATTAACACATGTAATTCTCATCTAACAACACTTAATGTTTTAATAATTTCTTAAGATTGTTTTCAAGTATGTGTTATTAAACGAAATTAACATGCATCAAACAAATAAATTATCCACTATCATGTCAATATTGAACACAAACCATAAAACTTAGTAAAAACTTGAAAAACTTGAAGATGATAATCAACTTGGTCCAAGTCGAGTTGTCTCTATGCTTAAGAACTTATCAGCCCGCCTCGTGCTCTACGGATGGTTTTGTGGCTAACGTTTTACCAGGATTACTTGGATTTTTCTTGAGAAATTGGCACTCCTTTCACAAGATCTTGAACAAGGAAGAATAGTGGAAACTCTCTCTTGACTCTAAAAATGACTTTCTTAGACAATGGAAATTTATGATTTTCTGGATGGATTTTAGAATATACATAAAGCTCCTTTATATGGGCATGGAATGGTGTCTTTGAAGGCACCCTTTGGTTTAAGGTATAACCCTCCTAAGGGTTATACCCATTCTTTATATCGTTTGGAGCCCAGAGGTGTGTTCTTCTAATTTTAGAGGACATGACCCTACATGTTTGTGTCATTCCCATAGGGCACTACTCAAGGGACATGACATTCCTTCATCCATACTATATATTTAGGAATTTATAACAGTTAGGTTTATCCTAACTAAGCTTGAGTCTTACGTTTTCTTAAGTTTATTTTTCGAGCTTTTATGACCATGTAATTATATCATTGTAATACTTTTATGAATGAATTTCATTTTATCTTTAAAAAAATGAAATCTAACATGTTAGTGCTATTACTGAAGAGAAATAGTTGTAAATGTTAGGAATCATTATCTTAAATTTTTTTATTTTACATATTTACTGATAATTTTTATTGATTTCTCAACTAATGATTTTTATTGATTTCTCAACTAATGATTTTTTCACACTATAAGAAAATATGAAATTATCGACTGAATAATTTCTGTTGGTAATTTTATTAATTCCTAATCGAATACTAACCGAGAAAGATAAAAAATAATTTCTGATCAATTACCGACTGAATATTCAATTGATATTCGGTCGGTAATATGATGTTGAAGATTAAAAACGACGCCAATAATTATCGACCAAATATTGGTCAATAATTGATAATATATAGCGACCGATTTCAATTGGTCGCTTAAATAATATTAATTATAAAAAATAAAAAAACTAGACATTTTACTTATCGAATTGTCTGTTGGTCAGTAAAATTAAAATAATATATAAAAAATATAATATTTAATATTAAAATTATTATTTTATTTATATATATATATATATATTATATATATATATATATAAAATTACTAGGGGTGACAATTTGGGTTAGGATTCGTTAATTGTTCGATTCGATTTCGCTTTAAAGTGAATACGGTTTAAAAAAATGGATTCGTTTAATAAATGGGTCAATTCAATTCGATTCATTTATTTAACGAATCAAATAAATATTTAAGTTTATTAATTCATTTATTTATTTAGGATTCATTTTATTATTTTCTTTTACTAGTTATTATTATTTTCAATTAAGATTCGAGAAATTATAGCTAATTACCATTGAAAAAAATAATTTTGTCCATATTTAGTGAG
This sequence comes from Zanthoxylum bungeanum, assembly GCA_019454045.1. NCBI lineage: Eukaryota > Viridiplantae > Streptophyta > Magnoliopsida > Sapindales > Rutaceae > Zanthoxylum > Zanthoxylum bungeanum. Next base: position 60,000 of record SKCR01040167.1, read on the forward strand.
CTATTTTTAGTAATATATTAATTACGCACTTCTTATTTGTATATTTATGAAAAATAATGTAAATAAATTATAGTAGTTTTTGTATTGAATAATATTATGACTAAGCGAATATTCGTATTCGATTCGTTTTAGACGAATCGAATACTAATCATGATATTAAGATTCGTTTAATAAACGAATCAAATATGAATCCATCCCATTTTGGTTCAATTCGTTTAGGATTCGATACAAATTCGATTAATCAATTTGTTTTGCCATCCCTAATTATTACTCACACATATATTCTTTACATATTATAACAAGAAACATGTCATATCATAGTGGTAACTATTGTACATATATTATCTCTCTCACACACACACACACACATTCTTTACATATTATAACAAGAAATATGTCTTATCATAATGGCAACTATTGTACATATTATTACACATACACATATATTCTTTTCATATTATAATAAGAAACATGGCATACCATAATGAAAACTATTATACATATATTATTACTCTCTCTCTCACACACACACACATATTCTTAACATATTATAATAAGAAACATGTCATATCCTAGTTACAACTAGTCTACACATTCAATCTTGAGATCAAGGATTCAAGTAACACAAATTGCATCAATTTGTAAAATTAAATATTAATTGTGTTTAGTTTAGGCCCGCCCTTGGATGGTACGAATGTCTTGGTGTGGGGCCTATCCATGGATGATCAGGTGGGGCTCATAGTGAGCCTCATAATTTTTTAAATGCAATGAATTTTTTAACTGAATATTTTTTTAAGAAATTACCAATTGAATATTTTGATAGGTAATTCAATCAGTAATTTTACCGACCGATCATATTTTGATTGGTAATTTATTACCGACAAATCAATTACCGATCAAAAATTCAGCCGGTTTCCATCGTAATCATTATTATCAACCAAAATTTTAAGATTACCGATTAAATATTCGATCGGGAATCTCTATTTTTCTTATAGTTTCATTATTCGATCGGTAATCTCTATTTTTCTTATAGTTTCATCTTTCTAACTTGCTTCCATCAAAACTTTGATCGGGGACTAATTATAGGATTAGCTTCAGTCTATTATGGTTTACATATGTCTAATGGACAAAGACATGACATAGAAAGAAAGATGAGCCTAATAATCCCACATATAAAAGTAATACTTCTATAATAGAAGAGTGAGAGGCTTGAGATCATTTTAATAGGATGTATTTGAATGTAATGAAATACACCATTGATCTATCTATCAGTGAGTAGACCTGGCCACTGTTCATTTCTACGGTTCCAGCATTTTGAAATCGTAGAACCGAATCAAAAAATTTAATTCAGTTCCGATTCGGTTTCTTATTTTTTAGGGGAAAAAATAAAAATAAAAATTGATTTGGTTCTGGTTCCGAATCGAACTAAAGTGAATTTGGAACCGTAACCGAACCGTTCAGATTTTTGTTAAATTCCGATTCGATTTCGGTTCTGAACTCGAATCGTGGCCGAGTCTATCAGTGAGAGCATTCTATAATTTAATGTGACTAGGGTTTTTATAAATGCTGTTGGGAAAAACTTCAAGAAAATTGACAACGTCTAAAAAAGCTGAGTTTATTTTTAATACCAAATATGATGGTGTTTTTGAGATTAGAGAACACATTCTAATTTGGTTGATTACTACCTAAGGCTATTTTTCAAATTCTCGAGTCCCTTTATGTGTGCAGTTTCATAGTCATGTAAGTCTTTTGTAACACCTCGTCAAAGGTAGGATGCTACCGATAAGAGACGTGCTTGAACCATCTCCATAAGCCTCTAAATTTACAAAAATCCTATATGATGTATCTTAAAACCGAAAAACCTAGATCTCAGTCCAGCATTAAAATGAACCTGAAATAAACATCATATATTATAATGGACCTCAGGTCTACACCAACACATCAAAATCATCACCTAAGGGCTCCGTGCCCACATCATCTATCAACACTCAAGGGCTCTGTGGCCACAATATCATAAGAAATCAAAATATTTACTTAATACAAACGACGTGCTTAGTATGACAATAAAACAATAACCAAAATATCCTAGACTTCTTAAACCTCTATAACTTCTCCCATGACACTTACAAGGGTGACTGTCGCTTGGGTGATCCGGATCTCGAGCATGACTTCCAAAGATGAAGTGATTGACCCATCTGGAAGCCAACATGCAACACTAGCAAATTTGTTTAGTGTGAGTTTTAAAAACTAAGTAAGTAACCATGATAATATTACAACAAATAAGTCAAATTATTATGAAAAACAAACGAATCAAACATATCAATAATTTATCAAAATTACCAAATTGTTACAAAATTAATTATTAACTTATTATTATCCTTTATTCTTAACTCATGTCAAATTTCACATTTACATATCCATTTATGAGCTAATCTAATGGCTGACATCCAAAACATACAAAGTAAAACTCGAATACCACAGTATATCGTTTAATATCAAATCCATTTCAATCACGTGAAACATGAAGTTATACATATATACTTTTATCATAATTATCTAACTTTGAAATATCATCAAAGCGACATGATAAATAAACTTTCGTCAATACCAAAAGCGACATGTTAAATAAACTTTCGTCAATACTAAAAAAAAACTTCTGTGGGACACAAAAAGCTGGGCGACGCATGCTGTTCTAGGCTCGCGGTCTAGTTGGGAGTACGGAGTAGCCCATGAGGGACTAAACCGGAGAATAATAGAGTCGCCACCCGGTGTGAACCGGGAAAATAAAATTTAAGGCTGCACTCACCCCTCGCAAGGGAAGACCTCAAACCATTGGGTTCGGAATGGTCCCTTACTTATGTTACTTGTAATAAAATGATTTGCGCAATAGTTTAATCGAATCTAGCAATATGTATTCCTAAAGGCATTTTATTTCTATGTTCGCATACTTCGAAAGTAAGTTAAAATAGCGACAAACATACAACTTCGTAGGCATATTATATTCATGAAAACACAAGCACACCATAATCACACAAACACACATAAAAGCGAATCACAAATAATACAACTTCATAGGCATATTGTATTCATGAAAACACAAGCACACCATAATCACACAAACACACATAAGAGCGAATCAAATAATGGTGAACATGTAATTTCGTAAACATGTCATACTTATACATGCGGAAACATTAACAAATAGCCATTACATATTCATGTGTGAATAAAAGAGTCAACTAAGTACATAATGCAAAAAGACAATTAAGGAGGCAATTAGGCATTAAAGTAAGCATGTTATGGTGTGATGCGAAAGGAGATGACTAATATTGACACAAACACACACGTGGGCACTTTTCTCAAGTGGTACGTGGAATTTTATCCCAAGTACAGACCGTACTACCGTCCATTCGGAATCGGCTACGGAATTTACGTCTGGGTTTCCATCCGATATACCACGAGAGATAATACCCGAATGCTATGATAACATGGATACATAAATGATAATATATCAAGCCAAGACATAAGTAAATGATGCAATCAATGGAATAAAAGCGCGGCAAATACCGTGGCAAAGGTAGCCTTTTAGGCTTTTCTTCCCCCAAATGGAGAACCTTTCATCCAACATAACAAGCCCATGCACTTTTCATTATAACAAATGTGAAAACAAAGATGACTATATGAGACTTTGTAGTGCATATATAAGTAAAGCAATGACGTGCAAAAGGATAAAGGACATAAGGAGAGGCGCGGCAAAGCATCGCGGCAAAGGCTTTTAATCCCTCAACATAGAGAACCTTGGATTCCACTTACTAAGCCCATGCGCAATTAACATAATGCATATATAAGAAGTAAAGACAATGATATCGGACTTCATTTATCCGATTGAGCATATTTCACATCCGATCGAATATACCTCATCCGGCGCGGTGAAGCATCGTGGTAAGGATTTTAACCTCTTTAATTAGAGGACCTTTCATCGCACTTACTAAGCCCATGTGCAATTAACACAATGCATATATATGAAACAAAAGTAAATACAAAGATATCGGATTTCGTATACCCAATTGAACATATCTCACATCCAATCGAATATACATCGTCCGGCGCGGTGAAGCATCGTGGTAAAGGATTTTAAACTCTTTAATTAGAGGACCTTTCATCACACTTACTAAGCCCATGCGCAATTAACACAATGCATATATATGAAACAAAAGTAAATACAAAGATATCGGATTTCGTATAACCGATTGAACATATCTCACATCCAATTAAATATACATTGACCGGCGCGGCAAAGCATCATGGTAAAGGATTTTAACCCCTCAAAATAGAGGACTTTCAATCCCACTTACTAAGCCCATGCGCTCGATCACATCATTATATAAACAAATAATATGCGGAAATTAATAACGGATAATAAACACATCAAAACAACATAAAATAAAATATGCGCCGTTTGCTCAAGTGGTACGTGGAGTTGTATCCCGAGTGCAGATCATATTACCGTCCATTCAGAATCGGCTATGAAATTTACGTCCGGGTTTCCATCCTATATACCACGAGTGGCGACACATTTTCCATTTTATTCAAGGGCCACAATCATGTATTATTCCACAATAGATACATTATCATTTATTCAAGGTCCACAACCATGAATCAATCCATAACAATCATGCAAACAAAACTCAATAAATAATAAAAATAAAACTGAAAACGAATGTGAAAAATACCCTCAGGTCTAACCTTTTTTGTCGACTTTCAGACTTGCGTTTTACGCAGATCGGAAGGGTTAAAGCTCCTCAACTTTCCCGGTTCACTGGTTCGCGTTTTCCCTCACTGTTTCGCTGCTCAAGCCACTGTTTTGACTCTATTTTGCTGCTGTTTGTGATGTATTTTCTGGTCACTGTTCAGGTGTGTTAGGGCTACTATTTTGGGTGTTTCTGGACTGTTTTAGGCTATTTTTGGGGACTTTTTCGGGCTTTGTAGTTCACGGTTTAAGGGCTGGTTTTGGCGTTTTGTGTTGTTGGCAGTGGACGCTGATCAATGAAGTGCAATGGGGTATCTTTGCACTGAAGGTCTGCAGGGCGTGAGGGCTTATATCTCTCGGCTGTGTGCTTGTTTTGTGAGGGTTTGTGTGTGTTGAGGAGTTAAGCGTGGAGTGGCTTGCGTGAAGAATAATTAGTGGGTCGGTTGAGGAGTTAAGCGTGGGTGGTTTTTTTTGTGTTAAAGGGGCGTTGGCTTTAGGGTTTTATCATGGTGTGAGGCAGGGTTATGATCTGTTTGTGGGGTTTCTGGAGAGGAGCTAGGGCTTGGTGATTGAAGGCATGAAGTCAACGAGGCAGAAGGCTGGTTTAAGAGGCTTTAACGTGGGCTGCTAATGCTTTTCGTTTTTGTTTTATGTTTGTGCCGTGTGTGTTCAGATGAGAGGAAGAAGGAGTGTATGTGTTGTGCGTGAATTGGCTTATTTGCTTTGTGTTTATTGTTGAATTGAGGGAGATAGGGACGTGAGAGATATGCGTATTAGGGTTTATTTTGTTTCTTTTTGTTTTTGGCCGTGAAATGATTATCCTCCCAATGGTTGCATTGTGTTGTATTTTTATAGTGACAAGCTAGGGTTTGCATGGATTTGTTTGAATAAGGAAATAAATCAAATTAATAAGGGAGGGATTTAATTATTTAGGGAAAGAATTATGTAATTTAGGAGAGGGAATATTTAAATTGGTGAGTGATTTATTAAATTAGGAAGTGATTTTTTATTTTTGTAATTAGAATTTATTTAATTGGTATGATTTTATTTAATGTTTTATTTAATTTGGTATATAAATTAATTAATTATATTATTTATTTGGTTGAATTATTTATTAATGTTTTATTTAATTGGGTTGTATTTTAAAGGCCTTGGGCGTGTGGGCCAAGTGTGGTGGGCTAGGTGTTGTGTTGGGTTTGGTGAGTGGGTTTGGGCCAAGGTTAAAAGGTTTGCGGGTTTTTTTAGGCTAAAGGTGCTTTAAAACGGAGGTCCAACGAGTGAGCCTGGAGCTAAACAAGTGAATAAAATTTAACAAAATACCGATTCCCTTCCGACAACCCTTTCCCGCAAGTTCCTCGACTAAAAAGGTAGTGCCTCCAAATGAGACTCATCATAGGGACCACATGCAAAAATACAGTGCCTACAGTCGCCCCCACTTGATGGGACTTGTGTAATGTGTAACAATGGCAATCCTATCAAAGTTATGCAATGCATTTTCACTTACCTAGCTCGCCAACTGTTGCTTAACTTACTTGTTATCCTGGGATGCTTTGACCTCTGGCCTTATTCCCGAACTGCATTGAGAGAGAGCTTTATTTTCCTGGGCTTTATTCCCGAGCTGTTTTGAAAGCGGGCTTTATTCCTCTAGGCTTTACTCCTGAACAGTGTAAAGATAGTGCTTTATTCCCCTGGGCCTTGTTCCCGAACTGCTTTGAAAGTGGGCTTTATTCCCTTAGGCTTTTTTTCCAAACTGTATCAAGATAGGGCGTTATTCTCCTTGGCCTTGTTCCCGAATTGTGTTAAGATATGGCTTTATTCCTCTAGGCTTTATTCCCGAACTATGGCTTTATTCCCTTGGGCCTTGTTCCCGAACTGCTTTAAGATAGAGCTTTATTCCCCTGGGCCTTGTTCTCGAACTGTGCTGAGGGAGAGCTTTGTTCTCTTGGGTTGTATTCCCCTAATGTGCTGAGAGAGAGCTTTGTTCTCTTGGGCTATATTCCCCTAATGTGTTGAGAGAGAGCTTTATTCTCCTCTGGGCTGTATTCCCGAACTGTTTTGAACATAGGGCTTTATTCCCCTAGGCTATGTTCCTGCTGCTTTGAAGTGGGCTTTATTCCTCTGGGCCTTGTTCCCAAACTGTTTTGAAGATAGGGCTTTATTCCCTTAGGCCTTGTTCCCGAACTGCTTTGAAAGTGGGCTTTATTCCCTTGGGCCTTGTTCCCGAACTGTGTTAAGATAGAGCTTTATTCCCATGGGCCTTGTTCCCGAATTATGTTGACTGTGGGCCTTATTCCCAAACTGTATTGAATGTGGGCCTCACCCTCCAACTGATACTGACGTGGGCCTCGCCCTCATACTAATGCTAATATGGGCCTCGCCCCCAAACTGATACTGATGTGGGCCTCACCCTTAAACTGATACTGACGTGGGGACTCGCCCCCAATCTGATACTGATGTGGGCCTCGCCCCTAAACTGATACTGACATGGGCCTCAACCCTGGGACTCGTCCCCAAACTGCTGATGTCATATTGATGCTTCTGATTGGCTTTCATTTGCCGCTTTCTCTATTTCTTCTTCAAAACCTGTGAATACAAAACAAAAACAAAACACAAAAAGGAATGCAAGATATGTTACGTGTATGCATGCATGCGTGAATGAGTTTTCCATCCTGTTGGGTTAGGTCTTCTGCCAATTCCCTTGATGACCATTCTCTTATTCCTCAGGCAAAGTACTGCTTCAATCTATCTGCATTGATTGGCTCGGTGAACTCATTCTCTTCCAAGTCTGACAGTCTCACTGCCTCGTTTCCCAATTTTTGAATGACTATTCTGCCTCTTCTACTTACTTCTTCTGAGAATTCCCCGTGTTTCTAAACATCACTAAATTTCATAGTACCAAGGTTGAATGCTTTTCTCAAATATACTCATATTGTAGAAGAGATTCAGCGAAATGAACGTCTTTATTATCATTTAAGAAAATGGTTCGAACATGTAGATCAATGTCTATATTAAAAATTCAGGATCAAATAAACTAGGAGGAAAAACTTCATCATTCGTAACATTGCCTTCTTCCTTGGCCTATGGTTCCTCACTGTTATCCTTTATCTCAATGGAAGAAGCTTGGGTGGTTGAGTGGCTTTATGGTTGAGGGTTCATGTGTGTGTTGGGTTGTTCTTTTTCTGGATTGGGTATTTTATGGGAGTCAATGAGGTTTTGGACCTCATGCCTAAGGCGGGTGCATGTAACATCCCGCCTAGGCCAGGATATTACCGGCAGGAGACAGGCTAAACCCATCTCCATAAGCCTCTAGATCTAACGAAATTTCGGCATGATGTATTCTTAACATCATGTAACCTGGCCTGTAGCCAGCATCCATACAACAACAAGAACACAACAATCGCGACCTCGGGCCTGAACTCAAAGAACAAATGAAAATACGTGGCCTTCGGCCAGAACATAAAATAAACTATGCTATTACATGGTTTATACACATTTAATACGAATACATCTACAAGTACAAGGGCCGTGAGGACCCATAACTCGACCCAGGACTCAACACTCTTTCGACTGTAATTGAGGCGATCCGCTGTCTTCAAAGTCTTCACCGAACTACTGCTACTGACCTGCTAAACTACAACTGAAAAGGTGTGAGTCATATTGACTCAGTAAGTAATCATGTAAATAACTAAAAGGTTCGAATTAATATCTATATCCTAACCATTTAACAAACATGATTACTTTAATTGATCACCAGGTGCTACTCTTATCTACTACATACTCTACCAAACATCTGAAATCTATTTACTACATACTCTACCAAACATCTGAAATCTTTAGGTAATTACATATAAAGCTTTTATGTCATGAATATGTAGGACTCGATCATGCTTTTGCTGCGCTACTCTGATCTTGTACCTTACCAAATGCTCTCTCTATATGAATATGCGATGCACAAATTTAACCATATACTTACGAATATGAAATCATATAATCGTGCATTAATAATATCTACATGCATCTCAAATGACCTCTCAGAGGTGTGATATCTATGCTTATCCTGTGAAATATACTTTACTCAATACGTCATACACTTTTATAACTATTACTTTTTAAGCCTTTTCTGAAAACTCACATATAAATGTAATAATGCTTTCATGCATGGTATCAACTATATGCATCACAGATGAAATTACTTGAATACTTGAGATATATGCACTACTTGTAGACTTTACTACACTTTACATACTATGTCTTTAGAAAATACTTTCTGAAAACCCTTCTGAAGACTCCTTGTTGAAAACTTTATCTTACTCCTCTTTCTGGAAAAGCTTTTTTTTTGAAAACTGTAACTAGACACTGAAAACTGTGTTTGAAACTGTAATTGTAATTGAAAACTAAAACGGTATCTCAAAACTGTAAACTGTATCTGAAGACTGAAAATCTGAACATCTGAAAACTGAAATCTGAAAAACTGGTTTTTAAATTCTGTTTCTGAAATCTTATTATGAAAAGCTGAAATCTGGAAACTGAAAATCTGAAAACTAAAACTGCACTACATCCAGGAAAACGACTCAACTGGATGTCTCTCTACACCCAGGAAAACAACTCAACTGGGTGCCTCTGAAACTGGTGGTGCCCGACGTAGGAAAACGACTCGACTGACATAGGACTCTATGTCCAGGAAAACGACTCAACTGGACATATCCACCACTAGAGTCCAGGTACACGAAACTAAGCCGTCGTCCTGACTCTCTACATGTGCACATGCCTCTGAATCCGTCAATTCCAACTGAATCTCAAGTTACATACTGGGGTGAGGTTTTACCTCATGCCCCGAAAACATAAAGTATAATCTGTAACTCAAACTGTAAAAAATTTCCTAAAATATGATTCTTTTCAAGAACATTTGAAATCTTTCCTTAAAACATATGAAATTGTTGAAAACATTGTTATTGTTCGCTTAACTGCTGAAAACTTAAACACACATGCACATGCACATGCATACATACATTTTTTATGCTTCTCTCTACTCTAGTCATGATTCCATTTATAATGCTCTTACATCCATACATAACTATATTTATCCATACATGTACGCATTCAAAACATCATAACTTAGCTTACCTCTATAACTTACCTTGCCGGTGGCTCACAATCAATATATTGCGTAATTTATACTCATACACATACAATTGAAACTCTACTACTATATTAGACCTCGAACGTATATGAGTTCCAATATCTTAGTTCTTAAACTGCTTTGCCATTTTCTAACTATCAACTTGTGCTCAAGAATCTCATGTTATGCATATTCTATTCATTCAGGCTCTTTATCGCTTTATATACTCGTATCTATCCTTATGTTACTAATATTCTTATATAACGCATAAATTACAACTTTCCTTCATATCTCTAGTTCATATCTGTTTATCTCATTTATAACTCTAATCCCATTCCCTAGGGTGTAGTTTCTACATCCCCCATACCCAAGTCTCAAATATATTAGGTTTATCAGTATTTACTCTCGCTTCCTGTGTACACTTGTACACTGTCATTCTTATATTTTCAATCTAAAGCTTACTGATGACTGTTTATTTATATACGTATCTACATACATTTCTTTACCTCTATATGCTCATGCTTGTCTTTTACTCATATATATGCTTAGAACTACTTATTCTTATCTACATGTACATACAATACACTTGCCTCCTCTTCCTACATTGATCTTTATATATATATACTAGTTTCATACGTATCACCATATATAACTTTATTATGTTTATAATATCGAACATCATTAAACATTTTAAGCATTCATAGTATGAGTACTTACCTGGCTAGACGAACACTCCTAATCCCGGTCCGATCTGTCAAAGCAAACCACAACATCTGTCAGAATCGCTATTTGCGGAACTTTCTACTCATCTATAATAAACTACAGACTTTCCCAAAATACTCAAATCCTCACCGACTCTACGGTTTAAGTTTCATTACTCTAATATGTCTTTCTATGGTATTCTGAACTGACTAGATACCTCAGATTTTCACTTTACGCGTTTGCGATAAAACTTGCGGAAAAGTTTCCACAAATGCAATGAAAGGGTCTCAAACCCTCTGAACTATTCCAGAAATACTCAATTACTCTCGAAATACATTATTTACAACATAACTACGTTTACGACCATCTACGCTCAATCGTGCGAGAAACGCCGTTTTACCGGAATCTCGCTAATTCTACCGGATCGATCATATCTCATCCGATTCACCCCGGATTCTACCACATTTATCATTTTAACATATTAAGACATATTCAATTCAGATCATGCTAATTCGCTCTAAACTACGGAACTATCAGAAACATCCGAATATAAAGCTACAAACTTTAAAATAACAAATTCTAAACGGAGAGTCATACCGAAATTCCGAGGCCATATTCGGACTCCCAATGGCCATACGAACGCGCTGGTGCGATCGGAGTTACTGTTCATCATGGGTTACTATTCATCTACCACTTTCTTCCTCGTTTCGCATGTAACCGGCCGCTGTTCGGTGAAATTGACTCCGCATACTCGTAGTACTCTCCGAGAGCTTCGATTCGGTGGGTGGCAGTGCTCGTGAAACGAACCGACGAGCCGGATCCGGATGACCCACGTGCGTGCCTTTCACACCCATTTTCTCACCGTCGCCGACGTTGGTTGGCCGATCGCCGCCACCAGCGACTCCCCCTTCACCAGACGGAGCCGTCGGTGGCGGTCCACCGGGGTGTGGCTGGCCGGAGGCCACCGGCGGTACAGCCTCTTCCCTCTCCCACGCGTTATGTTTGATGTCCTTCTTTTTTTATTTCAATTAATGTATTTGCTTTAAACAATAATAAATAATAATAAAAACAAATATATATCTCATTTTCGAAAATGACCAAAATACCCCCTCTAGGAAGGGTAGTTTTGGAAATCAGCCCATTCGAAATGTATTTAACACGAAAGTTGTTCGTCTCGGAAAAATGAGTGCGATTGTTCAAGAATCAACTCAATCGGAGTTCGTTTGCAAATTCTGTGGTCAAAATAGTAAACTTTACGCATTTTACGAAAATCACGCATCTGACTTATAATCCGAAGTGTTTTCCAATACGATAAATATTCGTAATATACTATTCCAACCCGTTTAACACTTCTTAAACTCTTATTCTCTGCTATCATCCTGTTCCCGAGACTATAACATTAGTCCGAGAATCTTCTAAAATAGTTTTGAAAATCTGGGATGTTATAGTACAGTTGTCGGTGTCATGGCCTTTTTCTTGATGGAAGTAACAATACTGGTTTAGGTTGAGGTATGGTGGCACAGGGTTCAGAAATGGCCTAGGTTCCAAAGGTTTTAGAAGTCCTAGCATTTTCAGCTTTTCAAATACATTTGACAAAGGTCTACCAAGATTGGAGAATCGCCTGTTCTTGACGGTAGCGACCTCGGCAGTAGCAGGCTTAGTCTTAGAAAGCCCCCCAAAATTTCTTCTATTCTGACCATAGAACTTTCTGTTCTCAGCTTCTTCTTCTTCAATATCTATAACAGTCTCCCTCAACTGTCGAAAGTCACCAATCATGGAGGTCATCCTCCTCAGCTTGCTGTAAATAAAGGGCTTGGTGCCCTTGATAATCATCTTGATCTGGTCCTTCTCTTAGGGCCGAGCCTGCATCTTTAGGAGCTGGCTTCTCCAACGGTCTACATACTCCTTGAAACTTTCTTCCGGCTTCTGCTTGGTGTTCTCCAAATCACGGAGTGACAAATCAATCTCCAAGTCTGTCACATACTGTTTCAGAAATGCATCTGCCAATTCCCTCCAGTCTTCCTTGACCTTCTTCTCGAGACTATGATACCAGACTATGGGTGCCCCCTCGAGCGACATCTCGAACATTTTCTGAACTTGGCGCTGTGATAGGCCCACTTAACTCATAACTGAAACATACTGACGGAGATGGACCTTCAGATCCCCATTCCCGTCGAACTCAGCCATATCCGGCATCTTGAACTGAGCTGGCAACTGTTCTTTGAAGGTCATTGCCTCATAATCTAACAACTCTTCATGTCTACCCCTCATTTTGCGGGTAACTGTTTCAACCTGATCCCGAAGCTTCTGAAATTCTGCCGGAGACCCAATCACTCTGTCTTTTACATATTCAGTCATATCATCATCAAAAGTGGGGATATCATCCCCCAATCTGTTCGGAGGCTCCTCAAACCTTACATTCTCAGGATTTCCCCCAGCATGAGGCACAGTCATATTTGCCATAGCAGTAGTCAAGGCTTGCATCTGTTCAGTAATCTTGGTGAGACTGTTTTCCAACTGATCCATAAAGGATACCTCATTATCGGATGTACTCATATCTGTTACCGGTATTTTGGTGAGTCTTCTCTCTTTCCTAACCCAACGGGAATCTATGATGTCTTTTATAGACATAGAGGGTGTTAACAGGATATATGTATGCATGAGATGTACGAGATGCATGCGATACAATGAATATATCAACTTATTAAAATTTTCACACAAATCGGCCCATCATCATTTTAGAAGCTTTTGGACTAATGTCATAGGAGTGAACTCGTCCCAATTTAAATGGCCCAACAAGTTCACATTCTATGGCAAGAAGTCTAGCCGTATCCAAATGATAATGTTCCTAAACACAAACATATAATAGCCTAATGGCGTTTCAGGAGTTTTCGGCCCAATCATCATAAGATACGTTCTTGTCCCAGTTTAAATGGCCCAACAAGCGCATATCTCATGACAGAAGGTCCAAATGGATCCAAACGACAATGTTCCCAAACACAAGCATATAATGGCCCATTGGCGTTTTAGAAGCTTTTGGCCCAATCATCATAAGATACTTTCTTGTTCCAGTTTAAATGGCCCAATAAGCCCATATCTCATGACAAAAGGTCCAAATGGCTCCAAACGACAATGTTCCCAAACACAAGCATAAAGAGACAATTGTTATGGTCACATAACTATGGTTCATGTGTTGATTTACAGGAGTGTAGACAAAGACTCTCGCTGACGAATGATTGCCCACAACTAGGACTCCCCACTCAAGGGTTCGAGCGACCAAGTGAGCGCACCTTTTTTATACCGTTTGGTACGTGCCAACGAGTTACGAAGTGTGACTAATTGTCGAATAGATTTCCCGTTGTAGATTCTCCAGAGGGAGGGTGGAGCGAGGCTCTCTTAAGTACCCAAACCTCTTAGGCTCTTATCACTTGGTGTCAGGAATAAACAACGAGTCCTCCAAACTAGTCTGTCACAACAAACTACAAGTAATGATTATCTCGGTGCCTTCACAGCTTTTCCTTATGAAAAAGGTAGTGAATGAAGGAAGACATCGAACCATCACCTAGCTTTAACAATGCCTTTGATTACACCCTTTTCAACCCACTAGAGGAACGGTTAACTAAAAGCACAAATCATAATATTATAAGACATTATTTCGGGGCCGATTCTCTATCCTCAGTGGAGTCACCAGACTGTGGGACATAGAAAGCTTGGCGACGCATGTTGTTCTAGGCTCGCGGCCTAGTTAGGAGTATGGAGTAGCCCACGGGGGACTAAACCGAAGAATAATAGAGTCGCCATTCGGTGTGAATCGGGAAAATAAGATTTAAGGCCGCACTCACCCCTCACAAGGGAAGACCTCAAACCGTTGGGTTCGGAATGGTCTCTTACTTATGTTACTTGTAATAAAATGATTTGTGAAATAGTTTAATCGAATCTAGCAATATGTATTCCTAAAGGCATTTTATTTCTACGTTCGCATACTTCGAAAGTAAGTTAAAATAGCGACAAACATACAACTTCGTAGGCATATTGTATTCATGAAAACACAAGCACACCATAATCACACAAACACACATAAGAGCGAATCACAAATAATACAACTTCATAGGCATATTGTATTCATGAAAACACAAGCACACCATAATCACACAAACACACATAAGAGCGAATCAAATAATGGTGAACATGTAATTTTGTGAACATGTAATTTTGTAAACATGTCATACTTATACATGCGGAAACATTAACAAATAGCCATTACATATTCATGTGTGAATAAAAGAGTCAACTAAGTACATAATGCAAAAAGAAAATTAAGGAGGCAATTAGGCATTAAAGTAAGCCTGCTATGGTGTGATGCGAAAGGAGATGACTAATATTGACACAAACACACACGTGGGCACTTTTCTCAAGTGGTACGTGGAATTGTATCTCAAGTACAGATCGCACTACCGTCCATTCGGAATCGGCTACGGAATTTACGTCTGGGTTTCCATCCGATATACCACGAGAGATAATACCCGAATGCTATCATAACATGGATACATAAATGATAATATATCAAGCCAAGACAGAAGTAAATGATGCAATCAATGGAATAAAAGCGCGGCAAATACCGTGGCAAAGGTAGCCTTTTAGGCTTTTCTTCCCCCAACTGGAGAACCTTTATCCAACATAACAAGCCCATGCGTTTTTTATTACAACACATGTGAAAACAAAGATGACTATATAAGACTTCGTAGTGCATATATAAGTAAAGCAATGACATGCAAAAGGATAAATGACATAAGGAGAGGCGCGGCGAAGCATCGCGTTAAAGGCTTTTAATCCCTCAACAAAGAGAACCTTGGATTCCACTTACTAAGCCCATGCGCAATTGACATAATGCATATATAAGAAGTAAAGACAATGATATCGGACTTCATTTATCCGATTGAGCATATTTCACATCCGATCGAATATACCTCATCCGGCGCGGTGAAGCATCGTGGTAAAGGATTTTAACCTCTTTAATTAGAGGACCTTTCATCGCACTTACTAAGCCCATGCGCAATTAACACAATGCATATATATGAAACAAAATTAAATACAAAGATATCGAATTTTGTATACCCGATTGAACATCTCTCACATCCAATCAAATATACATTGACCGGCACGGCAAAACATCTTGGTAAAGGATTTTAACCCTCAAAATAGAGGACCTTCAGTCCCACTTACTAAGCCCATGCGCTCGATCACATCATTACACAAACAAATAATATGCGGAAATTAAATAACGGATAATAAACATATCAAAAAAACATAAAATAAAATATGTGTCGTTTGCTCAAGTAGTACGTGGAGTTGTATCCCAAGTGCAGATCATACTACCGTCCCTTCGGAATCGGCTATGAAATTTACGTCCGGGTTTCCATCCTATATACCACGAGAGGCGACACATTTTCGGTTTTATTCAAGTGCCACAATCATGCATTATTCCACAATAGATACATTATCATTTATTCAAGGGCCACAACCATGCATCAATCCATAACAATCATGCAAACGAAACTCAATAAATAATAAAAATAAAACTGAAAATGAATGTGAAAAATACCTTAGGTCTAACCTTTTTTGTCGACTTTCGGACTTGCGTTTTACGAAGATCGGAAGGGTTAAAGCTCCTTAACTTTCCCGGTTCACTGATTCACGTTTTCCCTCGCTGTTTCGCTGCTCAAGCCACTGTTTTGACTCCGTTTTGATGCTGTTTGTGATGTATTTTCTGGTCACTATTCAGGTGTGTTAGGGCTACTGTTTTGGTTATTTCTGGACTGTTTTAGGCTATTTTTGGGGACTGTTTCGGGCTTTGTAGTTCATGATTTAAGGGCTGGTTTTGGCATTTTATGTTGTTGGCAGTAGACGTTGATCAATGAAGTGCAATGGGGTATCTTTGCGCTGAAGGTCTGCAGGACGTGAGGGCTTATATCTCTCGGCTGTGTGCTTGTTTTGTGAGGGTTGTTGTGTGTTGAGGAGTTAAGCGTGGAGTGGCTTGCGTAAAGAATAATAAGTGGGCCGGTTGAGGAGTTAAGGGTGGGTGGTTTTTTTGTGTTAAATGGGCGTTGGCTTTAGGGTTTTATCATGGTGTGAGGCAGGGTTAATGATATGTTTTTGGGGTTGCTGAAGAGGAGTTAGGGCTTGGTGATTGAAGGCGTGAAGTCAAGGAGGCAGGCGACTGGTTTTAGAGGCTTTAACGTGGGCTGCTAATGCTTTTTGTTTTTGTTTTATGTTTGTGCCGTGTGTGTTAAGATGAGAGGAAGAATGAGTGTATGTGTTGTGCGTGAATTGGCTTATATGCTTTGTGTTTATTGTTGAATTGAGGGAGATAGAGACGTGAGAGATATGAGTATTAGGGTTTATTTTGTTTCTTTTTGTTTTTGGCCGTGAAATGATGATCCTCCCAAGGGTCCATTGTGTTGTATTTTTATAGTGACAAGCTAGGGTTTGCATGGATTTGTTTGAATAAGGAAATAAATCAAATTAATAAGGGAGGGATTTAATTATTTAGGGAAAGAATTATGTAATTTAGGAGAGGAATATTAAATTGGTGAGTGATTTATTAAATTATGAAGTGATTTGTTTATTTTTGGAATTAGAATTTATTTAATTGGTATGATTTTATTTAATGTTTTATTTAATTTGGTATATGAATTAATTAATTATATTATTTAATTTGGTTGTATTATTTAATTAATATTTTATTTAATTGGGTTCTATTTTAAAGGCCTTGGGCGTGTGGGCCAAGTGTGGTGGGCTAGGTGTTGTGTTGGATTTGGTGAGTGGGTTTGGGCCAAGGTTAAAAGGTTTTGCGGGTTTTTTAGGCTAAAAGTGCTTTAAAACGGAGGTCCAACGAGTGAGCCTGGAGCTAAACAAGCGAAAAAAATTTAACAAAATACCGATTCCCTTCCGACAACCGTTTCCCATAACTTCCTCGACTAAAAAGGTAGTGCCTCCAAATGAGACTCATCATAGGGACTCACATGCAAAAATGCAGTGCCTACAACTTCCTTAACTTCATTTAATTACAGTAACCTTACAGTGGCATAATATTCAGGATTCATATGTATTTACATATATCGTAGCACATCTCTCTTATATATATGCCAAAAATAATTCCAAAGTTCTTATACATATACACACATACTAATACAACTTAAAAAAACACTTTATAACATCTAATACTCATATTAGTTATTAAATTCATTCATTCATTTATTTCAAATAAGCATTCACTATCTATATAATCTACGAGTTCTATCATACACGTACATACATACAGTCACACACACAATCATCGTGCAACCAACCACGAAGCACATATAACAACTAATACATCACAAGACACATAATCAAACAATACATACATATGTCTGGCTTACGCCTCATACGAGACTCATTACATATTTTAGAATAGGTACAAGATGAACTCTGTCTGAACGGATTCCTAACAGGCTCGACTATTATACCACGAAATCATCAACCAATTAAACCTACGTTCATGCATACATATCACGACACACCAAACTCATCGTACGACTTCTCATACATAACACATCCATAAAAAAACACTCTAAAACATCATTCAAACACTCACATACATACATATGTTTCAAACATACGAATATACGTATTACTTCGATTTCAAGTACCATAGCCTTTATCAATCTTCATGTCTTAACATCATATGCATATACGAATACATGTTCATATACTTATACCTTTCCATATTAATTTATATACATGTTTTCATATCAATACAGATTCATACCCTTACATACATCCATACATACACATACCATTACGAGTCCATTCAGTTACATGCATCAATACATACATATTGCCATTAAACTCATCAATCTTTTCAAAATATATATCATAGCATTATCCTTGAACATTCCACTTCAAGACACATCAATATATATATTACATACATATATATTATCATCATCAAACTATTCGCTTCATATCATAGCAATAACGAAAATCCATACCTTGATGGTCGATTAACTCAACTTTACACGATCTCGAAATCTTTTTTAAATCCATCTTGTAACTATCCTAAACCTTTCAATCGTCTCCACATACACACATATATGTATTTTTTAAAAAATACGAAATGAACAATTCGAGAACTCATCGAATTGGTTACTTATTTCGCTGTGCGAGCACTTCAGGTCCTAATCACATTTGTCAAAACAAATGACGAAAAGCCGTCAGAATCACAATTTACGGTATTCTCCACTTAATTACAATAAAATCTCGAATCTTTCTGGAACAACCAAATCAAGTCTGTTTTCAATGTTTTCATTTCAATAATCTTAAAACACCATCACAAACTATTCCAAGCCACTAGTTCACATAAATTCCTGATTTATGTGTTTTTAGAAAATCTTCTGAAAAAGTTTCTGCAAATGCTACGGAAGGGTCGCGAACCCTCCAAACCAACCCGGTTTTATCCAAACATGTTCTTAATATCATAAATAACTCATACTATCATCAAAATCGAAACACATCTTTATATGCAAAAACCTACTTTTACCAGAAACTTGCATATTTTAATGGATCGATTAAACTCGTTCTGTTTTTACTCGGATTCTACCAAATGCTCATATTCAATATAATAATACTCAAATAATTCATTTCATATCATTACGCTACTCTACTAAACTACTGGATGCATTCGAACATTTAACAAAAAACTTGAAATTTGCAAATTTTTATCGAAAGGTCTTACCGAGATTTCGAGACCATATAAAGACTCCAAACGATCCCACGAACATGCTAGAATCGATGGAATTTCGATCAGAACTACTATTTATTGTGGTTTACTATTCATCAAAACCTTCCTCCCTTGTTTCACTTGTAACCGAGCACGGATCGGAAAAATCATCATTGCCATCTTATAGTACTCCTTGAAAGCTTCGATTTCACGGGTGGCTCGGGGCGACGAGCCGAGATTGAATAACCATTACCGTGAGTCTTTCTCTATTTCATTGCCGTTTTCGTTGTCCTAGGGCAGCCATCGGCCACCACAAGGTGGAGGGGTGGCCGGTATACCCCTCTAGCCCATCGCACTGGCCGGCATGCCGCTGGCGCGATATGGGCAACAAAAATGTGAATTTTATGGCACGGGGGTGCGAGTGGGGGGTTTTGGTGATCCTTTTCCATTTGTACAATAAGAAGAAACTATGGGATATATATAGGAAAGTTTCTGAAATTTACATTCAAACCCTCAAAAATTACAATCAGGCCCCTATCATCGAATTTTCTCGAACATTTATATTTTTGAAGCCTTTTTGATATAAATTTCGAAAAATATTCAACATGAAAGTTGTTCATTTCGGAAAAATGAGTCTGATGATTTAAGAATCAACTCAATCGGAGTTCTTTTGATACTTTTATAGCCGAAATAAGAAACTGTTACACATATAGCGATATAATCGGAAATCACGTAACCGGTTCTCAGAACCACGTGTTTCTCAATATGACGAAGCTTCACTTTAAAATATTCTATTCTATTTTCCAACACATAAATTTTGATTTTCGAATACCTTCTTGTTCCAAATTCTTAACTTTAATTCGAAAATCTTCCATAACTGTTCCAAAAAATATTCGGGATATTACATCTTTACATTTTTCAAAGAGAAGATTGGACTCTGAATGAGATCATTCCTTTTATGGTTTGGGGAGAGGATACTATAAAGAAAAATCAACCACACACTACCATCATGGCTACTCAAGAGAGTGGAAATGTGAAAAAGAGTTCTTCAAAAAATAATAACTGAAATTCTTAAAAGGAACGACCTAAATAATCAAGAGTGGGTGAATTGAAAATTAAAAATTTAAGGCTAAATAAACTCAATTTTATAATTCAAGCCTAACACTTCCAAATTCAATTCAACGCTTCCCAAATCTATCAACAATCACAACAAACTCAATAAAAGATTTTAATAGCTTAATCAATCATGTATTCCATTCATGTTGTTTCTCAAATATCATTTAATTCAAGTTTATATCCAATATCTCAATAATATAATATGAACAAATTATATAGATGTTACACATAATGTAATCTTTACATGGTTTGGCAATCCCGACTACATCCATACCTCAAAACCACTTGTTTGAGGATTTATTAAACCAGTTAAACTTCACAGGTGTCAACAAAATCACGATGACCTAATTGGTTTTCTGGTGACATTCAAACCTTTTACAATCTTCTTTATTAAAAATACCCCAAATAAATGGAGAATAAAGCTCATAAATGAGCAAATTTTACAAGTTCAAATACGTTAAATTAGGATGAACCAAGTTTTAAACTCTTTTGTTGATCAAAATTCGGGATGGCAATTAGGAGGGGGGGAGGGGATCAATATGCTAGTAACCATCCTTTACAATCTTCTGATGTCCTAATCCATTCTCTATAGCTTCGTAATTATTGAATATGAGGGAATGGAGATCACCAAATAATAAAATGAGATCCCAGAAGGGTCTCAAACTTTGAATAATAAATAATTTTTCCTTAAAAAAATTGAAGTCATTTAAAAATATATTAGTTGAACTATAATATTATCCAAAATTTGATAATATTTATTGCATAAATCTATTACACAAGTCGCAATATATATTGAAGATTGAAAATCATATTTTTTTTCCTCTTTATTTGGTCCATAATTTAATAAAACAATGGATCACTCGTCAAAAAGTGACTATATATATATATAAAAAGTAAGTCCGTCTACTATATATAATTTGAATATTTTTACAAATATTAAGATATTTTTTTATTTATATCTATGTAAAATTTTATATATTTATTTGAATATATTAATTGGAAAATTTAAAATTATATAAAAAAAAATTAAAACTCTAATTGGGTATTGGAAGAGGGAATGTAGATTTTACTTGATCCTCGTCCCTTTCTTCGATTCAAAAATGGGTATTAAATTTTCTCCATTCACATCCCCAACCTAATCCTCACTCCAATTGGGGAAGGTCCCCCAAAGGCCTCTGTCCCCCTATAGATTTATATCATCCCTAATCTCCTTAAGCATTATAGCATTATAAAGAGATAAACCACTAATGAGTATGATTATGTTATAAGGTTATGTTTTTCAAACCACTAGTGAAGTATCGTCCCCGATTATAATAAATTACTCTGCTAATAAGTATCATCATGTTTCTCTGTCATATGGTACCTGATCACCTTTATGTTAGAAGCACTGTGTACTGTTTCCCCTTTTTACTCTTGTAGTGTTAGGTTTGTGCAGAGTATGTGCACTGTTATCTCCAGGTTACGAAACTGGTGTGATTTTCTTATGTTTTAAATCTCGTTATTTTACTACATGTTATATTTGTGAGAAATCGAAGCAATACATAAGTGGATTTCAAATTATGGACTTTTAATGAAATGAACTTGGTTTATTATACTTACTTTGTTTAAAAGTTAAATATGTTTTAACTATATTTTGAAACACATGTTTAATGATTTTACAGACTCACTATGTTGTTCACACGACTTACCCCCACCACACTAGATCCATTTTGTAAAATTCCTGGAGGACGAACTTGTGGAATCAGATATCATTTTATGGTCACTAGGGTGTCATGGGTCTATCGAGTCGAGTACCTTGAGCATGGTATAGTCATATTTATGTTTTGGGATATTAAGTATAAAGTTGTCTGTAATCAGATTAGTAAAGTTTGTTATAACAAAATAATACATAGATATTATTCAATTTCATATATATTTTAAAGTTTGGCACATCGCTCTTATGTGTTTTATGCATGGTCCATATTCTATAATATGTAATGCGTTCAGTAATGTATATAGATAGTTAAAAAAAGGCATAAGGTGATAGTGGAATCTGTGACCTATTGGTAACATCGTCGGATATGAAATGTTAAAAAAAATAAGACATTTTGGATCAGTCTCATTATGATTAGAATTAAGCTTCCTTCTTGGTTATTTGGCTTAATATTGTTATGGTAATAAAAAGGTGATGT
This sequence comes from Zanthoxylum bungeanum, assembly GCA_019454045.1. Taxonomy (NCBI): domain Eukaryota; kingdom Viridiplantae; phylum Streptophyta; class Magnoliopsida; order Sapindales; family Rutaceae; genus Zanthoxylum; species Zanthoxylum bungeanum. The sequence goes on from SKCR01040167.1 coordinate 82,619, forward strand.
GTCTGTTGACAATTGATTTTCGTTCCAAGGACAAATCCGGAAACTCGTTCCTCGAACAATCTCCCCCCAACTGTGAATTTGTTTTGTTTGTTGGGAATCAAAAGTAAACATAGCAGAAAATGAGAACAAACACAAAGATCAACAAAAGATTTATATGGTTCGGCAGAATGGATCCAATCTACATCTATGGGAGTAAAGAAAGAAATTGATTTTATAATGTGGTCGAGTTTGGCCGACTAAGGAAAATAAACACTATTCCACCATCCCAGTGATGTCAGTCACGTGAGCCTATCTCTACCGAAAGTAAAATCTGCCAATGCTGAAAGTGAAACCTGCCATATGACACCTCATTAAATCACTCTATTTGGGTACTTCCATACACAATATTTATGATGCTAGCTTGTATCCACCCACTCACGCGGTGGCGTGTGTCAGACGATAACCCCACAAGTTGCTCCTGTCACATCAAATCTTCATGAAGAGTGCAAGTTCCTGAACTATACTTATACTTGTAATCCGGACCTGACCAATACAGAACCACCCTCCCCCACGAGGTCGAATGACTGAGTTGAGACTATCCTGCCCTTTCGAGCTACACTGGTCGGGTCAGTCCCGAAGTCTTCAGGTACTTACTTCCTGGAAAAATCACACTCCTTAGGTCGATCGACTAATGTTCTCAGACTATAGCATTCTGAACTTGAAATTCCCCTTATGTCACTCCTGAGTTACTGTCGACACTTAGACCCAGAAATCACCATCAACACATGTCTCATAGTTCTCGATTCCAACGAATATATGAGTTGGTGCCGGGAACTATAATTGCGATGAGGATGCTGGTTAGTTTTAACGATGTTTCTTTAAATAGAAAACTGCATAAACTTTCTCGATGGCTGATTTAGTCATCCTTGTCCTCGTTATGTGATCGGGCCGGAAACTCTTGATATCAACCCAAACGACGCTGGTGGCCTGTTGCAAATACCCCTTCTGAAAGTAGTCCCTTGTAAACCGTAAGTTATCATTACTGCCTTAAATGCCCATTAAATCTCACTAGGGTATCCCCTATTTTGACTCATGTCGTGACACTAATCATTCATCTGCGGCATTCTCGCCAAAAAGAAGGTAATTGAATTACCTTGATGTTGGACAATTATGACCCATAACGTCACTATTTATACAGATCATTGTGTTATTGTACAAATTAATTATGTGACAAGGAGATTGCACTCTTATCATTTGTGATTAGATCACCTAGATGTATAAATGAAAGGAGGTCCTTATGATTAGTTCCTGGATTGAGATGATATGAGACAGTATCAGTCCTCGAAGGATTAATCATTAAATATCCCTAGTCATAGTATTATTGGGACTGGACGTCGATAATGCGGAATAGACTAGTATTACACTTATGCGTGTTATGGAAGCGTAACATCATAGTTCTCATATATTTGGGTATTGGATACTCATGCAAGTGTAATACGAGGTTGTGTTTACCGATGGTACGGAAACAGCTTCGCTCTGGATAGACCCCTCGGAATTCCATTGGTAGTATGACTACGTGTCTATGGAAGTCTGAAATCAGGGTAGGTGTATTTGGTCTTAACTTGAGACTTGCACCGCTAATACTTGCGACAATCAATATGCTTTGGTTTTGGTCATCCATGGCTTTAACCGGTTATGTGTACGCCTCTGCTGGGTATATTGAGAATCATAGTTTATTCGGTGTGATGTCAAGACGGAAGTATTACTCGAGTCATAATGGAGATGATGTCACGTAGGATACGGAACTAGTACTCTTAAATACTGCAGTCATCGAGACGATATGACTAGGTCATGTTCATCCGATTATAGAGACTAGTTACCAGACATCCGACAAGTGCTTCGTACGGGGCAGACACAATTCCAGCCCCAAGCCTAGCACGTGACACCTGATACTGGATCGCTATACACAAAACTACGTATACTACGCCTTACATAGATTATATATTCCAGTAAGAATATTTCTGGAGAATTGGGTAGGCACGGTGCTTTGCTAGAAGCAAACCATGTCTTATAAATCAGTAAGTACGTGGTACGAGGTACTCACTTTATCGGATAGTCCGATAACCGGATTTACTGCCAACATATCCAGAGATCTCTTGGGTCGCTTCTCAAAGATTCACCAATGACAGTTGACTCCAATTAGAATTAATCTAGGATTAATTAAGAAAAAGAAAATTAATCTAGGATTAATTGAGGTATTATTTAATCTGGGATTAAATGTGTTCGGAAGAGAGAGAACGCGATTAATTTGGAATTAATCGGTAAAATAAATTTAATAGTTAAATTTGATTTTTCTATTTAATTTATTTATATGGGCTAAAATTAATATATCGGATATATTAATCTGAATTGGATTTCATTACGAAATTAAAGTCGGACTTTAGTACGAACGAACGAACGAATTTAGAATTAATTCGTAAACGACATTCGTAATATATTTACGAGGCATAGTTATTTATTAAATTAGATTTAATTATTTAGCGACGAAAGTTTGTTTAATTGGATTAAATGGATCTGAGCCGCGGTAAATGTTCGTACAAATATTTTGAATTTTAAATTCAAAATGGTGGGGCCCACTTCACACATGTCACACATGTGAAGTGGTTTCGAAAGTGGTTGGCATTTATGCCAAAACCACTTACTTTCCAACCTTGGTTTAGGTGAAACCAAAAACCCCAACTATATGGTTTTGGTGAAAAGGGTAAAAACCCTTTAACAAAACCCAAGCCCTCTCTCTTCACTTTAGTAACACAAAACAAAAAAAAAACCCTAATACACTAAGACATCAAATGGTCGTGAATGCCTCTCTCATTCTCTTTGATTTTGTGGCAAAATCAACAAAGTTAGCACTTCAAGAAATCAACTAAGGTGATAGGGAAACCAACTCAAAGCTTGGAATCAACAAAGGAAGGATCTTGGAGATATTTTTCTCAAAATTTTAAAAGCTCAAATCCATTCAATGTAAGTAATTCTGCAACTTATAATGAATTTATGAACACATTTTCTTGTTTATTAGATCCTTGGCATGTTCTAGGAACATTAACAATGGTATTAGAGCCAATTTTAAGCATGAAATTTAGGGTTCATAAGACTAAAATTTAGGGCTTTTGTATTTTGAATATGATTTCTTCAAATTGATGCTTTGAGCATTCTTAGAATATGATAACTTAGAGTTATACATGATTAGATTTGAAATAATTGATTGGATCAAATTTTTTTAAATTTCCCCACCTTGGCCGAATTGAACTGCAGTGGACTGCACTTGGAATTTTTCAATTTTACACCATTGGATTGGTGTGTTTAAATGCATGATTAAATGCTAATTGTTGGTTTGATTAGATTAGAATCAAAGTCAATAATGTTTATGTTAAATTCAAGAGCATTTTGAGCATGAAATGATGTGTTTCGGCTTCAATTGTGTTGAGCATAAATTGATGGATTAAGCATGATTAATTAAGTTAATTGGTATTTTGGAAATATTGAGTTTAATTAATTAATCATGGCTAATACACATTAATTTACATAATTGTGATATTTGGATTATTATAATTATGTTAATAAGCCTTTAATTAGGCTAAAAGTGTGTGTTTGGGCTTAATGGGCTTGGTTTGACCAAGTTTGGTTTTGGACTTTTGGATTGGATCCAATTGGGCCCAAAACCAATTCCATAAAGTCCAAATACATCACTTAGCCCTTTAAAGAATTTAATTGGACCTAATGGGCCTAAATTAATTTGTAAGCAATTGGGTGATTCCTATTGGGCCTTGGCATTTTGGGTTTGAACCATTATGGCCAAAGCTCATGCCTTAAGAATTAATTAAAAGCCCATTGGACTTTAATTAAAATGACATTGGATGTTATTGGGCCTTTGAGACCCATTAAGATTGGATTTGGAATCCAAGTCTTTAAGGCTTATAAGTAAGTGTAAATATTTAATTTGGAATTAGTATTGAATACAAATAAATTGGATTAAAGTTGTAGTTCAATATAATTCAAGAATACTTACTTTGAGTATTTATTCTTAAACGAGTTTGACTCACGCAAATCAAATCGTTGTTTGAACATTGATGGTCATTAATTCAAAGATTAATTAATTGGATTAGATTGATTGAATAACATGATTTGTATTGATTGAATAACATGATTTGTATGAATACATGAATGTGTTGTATGAATAATGCATATCTGATGTATATTAGAAGGGTGATGGAAATTTGGGAAATTGTAATAAATTTAGAATTTATTAAATTGGACCTGCATGTCCAGTCTTTTATCTCTTTACTCTTTGTAATTCTCTTCTCACCAATTCCCCTCAATGTAAATGAGGTTTCTTTATTGTATAATTAATTGGGTAGAAGTTAGAATAGTTCTAACTGAGGAGAGGAAATGGAGTGATTTATTCTAGGAACAATTTGTGACATATCCATCCGCATATCATTATTAATTTATTTATTTATCGCACCTTATTATGCTTTTAGAATGCATGCTTAAGGGTGTATGATGAGACCTAATTAAAGATAATAAATTGGATGCCAATTTACAAGCGGAAAACCCTCAAACAATATTAAGCGTTTTTCCTTCCGTTGAGTGATTCTTACTCAAGATCCAAAGTTGGCATTGGTTTGTTGGCCAAAGTCAAGACTTTTGTCAATTACGGATGTGTTTGAATCATGAGAGTTTTGTTCCATATCGGTGTCTTGTCCAAGTTGTGATTTTTTGGCCAAAGTCAAGATCACTTCTTGTCCATCGACATTGATTACGAAGCTTTCCATATCAATGGGTCACGCTTAACTAGAATCATTAAGCTTGTTATGCCAAAGCCAAGGCTTAACTGATTTAGAGGAAAAAAGGTTAGGGAATATATCAGATATATTGGCATATATTAGATATATGTTTCGGACTTGGATGTCCACCTACTGGATCTAGGAATTGGATGAGGTCCAATTGATCTTATAGATCTACCTAGTTAAGTATCATACAGCTTGTTGGCCAAAGTCAAGGTTGTGTGTTATTTAACGGGATCCTAGCCCACTAGGAAACTGGGTTTCCCGAGTACTCCACAGAGGGTTAGAGGCTCGCCGAAAAATAGTGGGAGGCAAGTATTAAATTTCAAATTTCGTTTAGATACTTGCCAATCGCGCTCATTTCATTTTCGTCATTATCTATTAATAAATATATAGTTGGACTAATATTCAATTGTTGTTTTAATTAAAAAGTTGGACTGTATTCAAACTACTTCATTTATAGTTGATTATATAATTGGATTATAGTAATCAATATATTTGAATTTTACCCTTCATTCATAGTTGATTATATAATTGGATTATAGTAATCAATATCTTTGAATTTTACCAATCATTTATAGTTGATTATATAATTGGAATATAGTAATCAATATATATTTGATTTTAACCAATAAAATTGTAATTACTTATATAGTTAAACTATAGCAATCATTACATTAGATTGTACCTGAAATCTTTTATTAAATAGTTGAACTATTAGAATCAAGATTAAATTGAAAGATTAGTGTTTAAAACATAATCCTAATGAAAATGTGTTTAAACGACTTTAATTTTTCAAATTGGGAATAAAATTTCAGGATGGTCCTGGAAACTAATAACTTACTTTATTTGATAAAATAACATATTAGGATTTATTTGATAAAATAACATATTAGGCCTAAGCCCAGAGTTAAGGAAATAGTAGAGCATGATCTTTGGAAGATTCATGTGATGATAAATTTAGTGCTTAATCCATTATACTTGTCAAAAGTACTCCTTAATTTCCTAATCAGAACTAAAGATTAGATCCTTAAAGTATGATGAAGAAAATAAAGGATCTTCATAGAATATTCTTAGATCTTAGAAGTATTAAATTGCAATTAATAACTCTTGGAGAGTTAATGGCTATTCTCAAGGAGATAAAGTCAAAGTTTGCAATAAGGCAAGTAGCGCAAGACGCACCTTACTTCGATATTCTATAAATCCAAGGCTTGGCCAAAGGCTTCTGGGATATAGAAAAGGGCAAAGGTAAAATCATTACTGTCTTCTAGGAAGGCAAATGACATATCCCAAGATGTCTGCTTAAATTGTGGCAAATGGGATCACTGAAGCGTGACTGCCGTATGGACAAAGCAGACATGAAGGAATTGAAGACGAGCAAGGCTCTGACTTCAAATATATTTGTCATAAATATGTTCACTACTAGTATTAAAATTGGATTTTAAATACTAAGTGTGATACATTAATATGCATTGATGTGCAGAATCTGCTATGAACAGAATACTAACTTCAATTGAGATTAATCTGTGAATTAGAAATGGGACGAAAGTCGCTATTTTACCGTAGATACCTAAGTTTAGGAACTACCCTTTGGGTGTGTACTTAAATTAGAAAACTGTTATAATATAACTAGTTTGACTAGAAACATTATCTCTATATCGAGTATAACTCGTTACGAGTATACCTTTATATTCTAGAACACTAAAGTGTTTTATTTTATAAAGATGATATTGAGATAAACACATTAGTTGTGAATAACAGTATTTAAATTTTGAAAATAAATAAATCTAAAAAATATAACATGATAACAAATAGCTCAAACTGATTTGATCAGATAAGACTTATTTGTGGCAGTGTTGTCTGGGACACATTAAACAAGACTCGTATATCCACACTTTTGAAGAGTGGATACTAGGACGGATTTGATTCCATTTAAATGATGTCTACGAATCTAGTTTATTAGGTAAATTACCTAAAATACCTTTTACTTGATAAAAGTGTAAGTGCCATCGATCTATTAGCCCTCGTTCATAGTGATGTAAGTGGGCCCATGTCTAGCTAGGCTAGATGTGGATATGAATATTTCGTGACCTTTACGGATATGGCATCGCGTTATGGTTATGTGTTTCTTATGAAACACAAATCAGAAACTTTTACAGTTTCGACACGAAGTAGACAAACAGATCGGCTAAAGTATTAAAACTATCACAATAAGACCGAGATGGAAAATACTCAAGCAATAAGTTTCTCAAATACTTGAAAGATTATAGTATTCTTTCAATGAGGACTCCTCCAAGAACACATCAGTTTGACGGTGTGTCCGAATGAAGAAATCGAATTTTGTTGGACATGATATGGTTAATCATGAGTCGCTCTGAGCTACCATTTCCTTCAAAGGGGAAGCATTAACAGTGCAATACTTATTTTGAATAAGGTTCCATGAAAATCTGTTAGACAAAAATCATATTAGATATGAACAGGAAAGAATCGGATTTTCTCACTCCTAAAAATTTAGGAATGCTAGGCATACGTTTGGATGATACTAAACTAGAGCCCAAATTGGATAAGTGCCTAATGTAATTGGTTATCCTAAGGAACCAAAGTATAATACTTATACATCTCACATGAGAACAATGTGATTGTTGCTCACCATGCAGTTTTCCTAAGAGGAATACTGATATGCAGTGGTAAGTGGGAGGATAGTAAAACTCGATGAAAATCGAAGTAATACTGTTCAAGGCACCGAGCCCTTAATGGAACATAAATAGTTCATCAAGGATGAAACTATACCAGTAATCTTCAAATACACAAGAATCACGTAGATCGGAGAGAGTCAGAAAACAACCTGGGGTATGGGTTTCTGATCTCACCTCATAAAGATGTTAATCTCATTGAGGAATACGAACTGACTACGTATGAGGAAGTGATACAAGGTATCGACTCCCTATTATAGCAAAGTGCCATGAGTCTGAAATGGATTCCATGTATATCAACTATGTTTGGACACTAGTTGTTGTACCTCAAGGCTTTGTGCCTATTGGTACTATATAAGTCTTCAAAGAAGACATACGTGGATGGCAGCATACCAACGTACTAAGCTAGGCTTGTAGCGGAAAGGTATCGTTATCAACATTGTGTTGATTACAATGAAATCTTTCACTTGTTGCCACATTAAATCCATTTGGACAATGCTTACTGATGCTGTATGTTTCATTTATGAAATATGGCAGCTGAACAGGAAAATCACTTTCCTGAAAAGGAAACCTTTTGGAGGATGTTGTACATCCTGACGGTTTTATCGTACCAAAACTAGCAAATAAGGTTTGCAGGTTATTCGATCCATGGAGGGATTGCAGCAAGCATTTAGTTCTTGGAACTGATGTTTTGATATAATCATAATGGTATATGATTTAATTCAAAACAAATAAAATTCTTGTGTATATAAGAGGGTTAGTGGGAGCTCACTGGCACTGATTGTCCTAATAATGATAATATGTCATTTCTTGGAAATGATATTCCCACATATTACAATCGGTGAAAGCTTGGCTTTCATAAAATATTCTCCATAGAATATTTGGGAGAAACAACATTTATTCTAGAATAAGATCTACTGGGTTAGATCTAAAGGTTGTTGACACTCTCCGAGAACTCGTACATTGAAAAATGTACGTGACCTGGTGTCTCATACGCTTTGAGCATATGGATTCACAAACAGGACAATCCAAGTGATAGTCACTAGATTGATATTAAGAACATCCGTTAGTATCTTAGAGAACTAAGGATGATGTCTTAAACTATGGAGAAGGAGAACTTGAAGTGACTGGGATCACTGCTGCAAGTTTCCTAACCGATGAAAACAACGGTACTATATAGTTTGAATAACGAAACAGTGAGCTTGAAATCTTCCAAGTAAGATACTGTTACCGAATAAATAATAAATACGGGTTATTGTTGTAGCTGAGGCAGTAATAGAAGCCATTTGGGTCGATAATAAATCTAATTAAATTAGATATAGTTTTATTAGCAGCTGAGCTAGGCTTCAGTGCAGGCTAAAGAATTAATGGCTCATCAACGATTCATATATATACTTCGACTATTCATCTGATTTGTTCGGATCATACATCGTGGCAATGTGATGATCGTATAAATCACATCAGGAATAATCATGCAAGTCCGCTGACGAAGGCCTTTCCTCAGTAGTTGAGCGAACCGTACATAGTTCGGGTGTAAGACACTTGAGTGACTGGCTATAGGCCAAGTGGGAGATTGTTGGACAATTATGACCCATATCATCACTATTTGTACAGATCATGGTGTTGTTGTACAAATTAACTATGTGACAAGGAGATTGTACTATTATCATTTGTGATTAGATCACCTAGATGTATAAATGATAGAAGGTCCTTATGATTAGTTCCTGGATTGAGATGATATGAGACAGTATCAGTCCTCCAAGGATTAATCATTAAATATCCCTAGTCGTAGTATTATTGAGACTGGACATCGATAATGCGGAATAAACTAGTATTACACTTATGCGTGTTATGGAAGCGTAACAGTATAGTTCTCATATATTTGGGTATTGGATAATCATGCAAGTGTAATAGGAGGTTGTGTTTACCGATGGTACGGAAATAGCTTCGCTCTGGATAGACCCCTCAGAATTTCATTGGTAGTATGACTACGTGTCTATGGAAGTCCGAAATCAGGGTAGGTGTATTTGGTCTTAACCGGAGACTTGTAACGCTAATACTTGCGACAATCAATATACTTTGGTTTTGGTCGTCCAGGGCTTTAACCGGTTATGTGTACGCCTCTGCTGGGTATATTGAGAATCATAGTGTATTGGGTGTGATGTCAAGACGGAAGTATCACTCCAGTCATAGTGGAGAAGATGTCACGTAGGATACAGAACTAATACTCTTAAGTACTGCAGTCATCGGGACGATATGACTAGGTCATGTTCATCCGATTATAGAGACTAGTTACCAGACATCCGACATGTGCTTCGTACGGGACAGGCACAATTCCAGCCCCAGGCCTAGCACGTGACACCTGATACTGGATCGCTATACGCAATACTACGTATACTTCGTCTGGCATGGATTATATATTCCAGTAAGAATTTTTCTGGAGAATTGGGTAGGCACGGTGCTTTGCTAGAAGCCAACCATGTCTTATAAATCAGTAAGTACATGGTACAAGGTACTCACTTTATTGGATAGTCCGATAACCGGATTTACTGCCAACATATCGAGAGATCTCTTGGGTCGCTTCCCAAAGATTCACCAATGGCAGTTGACTCGAATTAGAATTATTCTGTGATTAATTAGAGAGAGAAAATTAATCTAGGATTAATTGAGGTATTATAATTCTGGGATTAAATGTGTTCGGAAGAGAGAGAACGCGATTAATTTGGAATTAATCGGTAAAATAAATTTAATAGTTAAATTTGATTTTTCTATTTAATTTATTTATATGGGCTAAAATTAATATATCAGATATATTAATATGAATTGGATTTCATTACAAAATTAAAGTCGGACTTTAATACGAACGAACGAATTAATTTAGAATTAATTCGTAAACGACATTCGTAATATATTTGCGAGGCATCGTTATTTAATTAAATTAGATTTAATTATTTAGCGACGAAAGTTCGTTTAATTGGATTAAATGGATTCGTGCCGCGGTAAATGTTCGTAAAAATATTTTGAATTTTGAATTCAAAATGGTGGGGCCCACTTCACACATGGCACACATGTGAAGTGGTGGTTCGAAAGTGGTTGGCATTTATGCCAAAACCACGTACTTTCCAACCACTTGATTTAGGTGAAACCAAAAACCCCAACTACATGGTTTTGGTGATAAGGGTACAAACCCTTTAATAAAACCCAAGCCCCCTCTCTTCACTTTAGTAACACAACACAAAAAAAAAACCCTAATACACTAAGGCATCAAATGGGCGTGAATGCCTCTCTCATTCTTTTTGATTTTGGGGCAAAATCAACAAAGTTAGCACTTCAAGAAATCAACTAAGGTGATAGGGAAACCAACTCAAAGCTTGGAATCAATAAAGGAAGGATCTTGGAGATCTTCTGCTCAAAATTTTAAAAGCTCAAATCCATTCAATGTAAGTAATTCTGCAACTTATAATGAATTTATGAACACCTTTTCTTGCTTATTAGATCCTTGGCATGTTCTAGGAACACTAACACTTGAGCCATCTGAATGGTTCCCTAATCTCGCTCGTCTAATTATATTTGAAATGGTGAGATCAAAGCTTGCACACGTGTGACCCGGCCTATATGGTCGGTCTTTAGGTGACAGATGATTAGCGCCTATATGGCTAGTTTTTGGACAAATAATAACACCGCCTTTATGGCTGGTTAGACTTAATTAATATTTCTTAAGGTGGATCTCTTAATTTTATTTTTATTATAGGGAAATGATGAAACATAATATTCACATGCTTAATAATTGATTTAAATACATTATGTTTAATGTTTTAGTTTGTTTATTGAATACTAAGCTTAATGCTTCTTGTTGCCTGATCACCAATAAGATTGATGTGGTGAACTTAAAATGAACTTGGAAAAGAGATTTTAGGTTTCAGTCTTAGATTCAATAGCTCCCTATCTCACTTAAGGATAGATAACACTTAATAGATTTCCTTCCAGGATATACATATACCTGTCGGGCGGGGTAGCCATAATTAGAACTCAAACTTAATGAATTCAGGTAACGTGGTTAACATAGACATATGATTAATTGAGTTATTTGGGTGTTTGCATCTGACCATCGACAGAAGCGTTTGCATTCTTCGTGTTCCAGGTTAAAAGCCTAATTTATTTCACTTGTATAAGAAAATCAATTCATCATTAGAATAATATTGTGTGGAGTCATAACCCTAGATGTTTGTGTCTTTTGTTTATTTTATTTTATGTTTTTGTTATTTATTTATTTTGCAAATCCACATTCAACCAAACAAAAGCAATCATTCTCTTCTCCCTTTAATTAGATGTCTGTAAACGTTTAGAATCAATAATTAATAACAACAATAGAAATTAAGTCCTGGTGGGATCGGTATTTTTATACTACTTGAGCGATACGTGCGCTTGCGTTACGTGTGTAATTTCACCGTTCAGCGAGACTTAATCGTGAGGGAAGATTTTCAACCTCCGGTGCTCCATGAATCTTAGTAAAGACATCCATGCCCAAGTCATTCACAAAAAATAAATCAGGACTCGAACAATGTTAGAATTATGTAGGTGGTTTAGACTCAAAAAACTAACAAAGCGGATGCTCGGGACAGCGTGCTGCCTCAGGCTACCCAAAATAAAAATTTTGAACCTTACAATTCAGTGTTCTGGTTAACCGAACTATGGATAAGGGAGTGGATCAGCAAGATAACTCACGGGGGTAAAAACCTCCCCGTGTTCGGCCTCTCCAGGGCTACAAGGATCATAGAGGCACTTTGGTCATCCCCGTGTCGTGTGCTTGGTGGTTCTCATGGTTCGACTGATAACTCACGAGGGAAAAAACCTCCCCATGTTCAGCCTCCCCAAGGCTATAAAGATCACATAGGTACTTTGACCCTCCTCATGCCGTATGCCTGGTGGTTCTCATGTTTGACTGATAACTCACGAGGAAAAAAAAACTCTCTGTTTTCGACATTCCTAAGACTATAAGGATCACTGAAGCACTTTGGTCGTCTCGTGTCATGTGCCTGGTGGTTCTCATGGTTTGACTGATAACTCACGGGGAAAAACCTCTCCGTGTTCGGCCTCCCCAAGGCTACAAGGATTACCTAAGGATCACGAAAGCACTTTGGTCGTCTCGTGTCATGTGTCTGGTGGTTCTCAAAGTTCGGCTGATAACTCACGGGGAAAAACCTCCCCGTGTTTGGCCTCCCCAAGGCTACATGGATCACGAAGGCACTTTAGTTATCCCCGAGCCGTGTGCCTGGTGGTTCTCATGGTTCGGATAATAACTCACATGGGAAAACAATTCCCCATGTTCGGCCTCCTCAAAGCTACAAGGATCACATAGGCACTTTGGCTGTCCCTATATTGTGTGCCTGGTGGTTCTCATGGTTCGAATGATAACTCACGGGGGAAAAACCTCCCCGTGTTAGGCTTCCCCAAGGGTTCAAGGATCACAGAGGCACTTTGGTCGTCCATGTACCGTGTGCCTGATGGTTTTCAACGGGATTATCCGGATAACTCAAATAGGGAGAATCTTCCATGTAATTGGCTTACCCGAGCTCATTCTTGAAAGATGCAAGTCATGGAATAACAACGCTCCGGCCCAGGGGGTTTGATAATAACACTAGGGATTGACTTGTCACGGGGGGTTCATGTTTTTCCCACATGTATTTCATCCTTTCATGCATTTCGGATCCTCGAAAGTGAAGGCATATGGATCAAAGCACTTCCGCCCGGGGATTTGATAATGACACCAGAAATTGGCGTGCCGCGGGTTTGGTGCCCTCCCTAGATACCGAACACCCCTTGATTTATCTTGACTACGAGCATACAACAAGAATATCGAACATGTTTTTCCCATCCAATAACAAACAAAAAAAAATGAACAAGTTTTTAATTTAAAGGAGAAAACCTTATTCATATTCATGGGATCTGCTGCCCTTCTTACAACTCTTTGTGGGACATTTCAAGAGAGGCTTTATAATATTTTTTTCGTCTTCTTGTGGTCGCGATGATACTCATCTGGATTGAACTTTTCTTCTGGTGCTTCTGATCAACTGTGGAAAGGTTCCCCTAAACTGAGCTCTTTGAAATCATTTCTGAACAAATCAGGAGCCCGGTCAGGTACTTTTATCTTGACTTCGACTGGTCCACCGTGAGATTTTTCTCCTTCCCTATCATCCCGGGTGACCACTATATAATAAGCATGTGGCACTTATGGAAACTGATCGAGTGTTCCCAACATTTCAGTTCGCCTGTCGCTCTATGAAGACTATCTTGGCTGTGAATTTGAAGACTTGGTAGTTCGAACCACTGCCACAACTTATTTAGGACGAGCTTGTTCATTCATGAGAGGCGGCGTGCAGATTCTGCCAGTTCCAATTGTTATATTTCATTCTGCAGTTCAGTCTTAATTAGTGATTTCTGGTTACCTCTTTTACATTTCATTTGGCAGCTCAATGAGGAGAGCTACTGGAAGTACTTCCTCAGCATCTCGGCATTCCAGGGCTTCTTGAGCCGGGTGTCATCCAGCTGTTCCATCATGGCCTGAAGAAAGGCCTGGATTGACTCCCTCTCATTTTTCATTTTTCTTCCATCTTTTCCATACATTCTGTTATTGTAGACTCTGATGATCTGCGGTTCCCATCTTCCACCATCATCTCAATATGCCTACTATTCTTTGTTCTGGTATCCCCACAGACGGAGCCAACTGTTAACAGCTGATTTTCATTCCAGAGACAAATCTGGAAACTTGTTCCTTAAACAATCTTCCCCAACTGTGAATTTATTTGGTTTGTTGGGAACCAAAAGCAAACTTAGCAGAAAAGGAGAACAAACACAAAGATTAACAAATGATTTACGTGGTTCGACGAAAAGGATCCAACCTACATCCACGGGAGCAAAGAAAGAAACTGATTTACTAATGTGGTCGGGCTTGGCCGACCACTTTTATAGGTGATTGGGTATAACCGAGCTAGTGTATTATCTTAGTTTTTATAAGTAATGATTGAAAGTAAATTTGCTAACCATTTTAAAATGCTATCAACCCCTTTAAATACTAAGGAAAATAACCACTATTCCACCAACCTCGTGACGTCAGTCACGGGAGCCTATCTCTACCGAAAGTAAAACCTGTCATTACCGAAAGTGAAGCCTGCAGTAGGCTTTGTATTTTTGCATATAAGTCCCTATGATGAGTCTCATTTGGAGACACTACCTGTTAAGTCGAGGAAGTCGCAGGAAAAAGACGTCGGAAGGGAATCAGTATTTTGTTAGATTTTATTCGCTTGTTTAGCTTCGGCTCGCTTGTTGGACCTCCATTTTAAAGCTCATTCTTAGCCCAAACCCCGTAAGTCACACACCTAGCCTAAGCCCAAGCCAAAAAATAATTAAAACATGTAAAACATATGTCACAAATTAAATTAAATTAAATTAAATCTAATTAAATTAAATTACAACTAATCAAATTAAAACCAATTAAATTAAATTAAATCTTTTTAAATTAAATTCCTAATTAAATAAATCACTTCCAAATTAAAATCAAATTAAATGATTCACTCACCAATTTAAATAAAATCCCCCACCAATTACAATTATTTCTTTCTCTAATAAACTAATTAAATCCATCCTTTAATTATTTTGATCCCTTTCTTTTTTGAATAATCTCATGCAAACCCTAATTCATTCCCTCTCTCTATATAAACAACAACAAACTCCAACCCTAGCTCTCTACTCTCACATGGCCAAAACAAAAACAAAACCCCCTACCCTCTCATTGAAAACGCATTGCAAACCCTATGGGACACTCTTATTCAAGGCAATAACACATAACAAAACCCTAAAGCCTTGGCTCCCCACACTCTAATTCACGGAAACCACTCAGCCGAATCCATAAAACCCTTTACTTCACTCACCTTCACGTGGAACCCCCCTCAACCTAAACAAACCCCTTCCCTATTGTCGCAACTCCTTTATGCCCTCACAAGCACACCACTGCCTCACAACACTCAACACATAAACCTTAAGAGGAACCTCTCTCATTATCTCTTATAACCTTCACGCCCAGCACCGATACAGCCCTCACGTTGCACCTTCATGAACCAGCCACATGCATAGCCTTTCTACACACACCTGCCGCACGTAGCACTGCCCCAGCGTTCATCAAACCTTTCAACACACACCTGCCCCATGCTCATATCCCTCACGTTCACCACGCCACGCCCACACTACCTCACAAATCACGCACAGGCACCTGCCAACCTCACGCACCATAAGCCAACTCATGAAGCCATTCACAGCTCCACAAAAGCAATAATCGTGAACAGCCCTCACCCTTTAGCGTGTTGGCCTTCAGCACACCTCACAAAGTCACAAAACTGTCCCAATTGCCGCAACAAAACACCTCCCTAGCACCCTCGAAACAATCCCCGAAACTGCCCAAAACTGCACCCCGAAACTACCTAAAACAGTCCCCGAAACTACCTAAAATTAAACCCCAAAACTCCCCAAAACAGTCCATTAACACACCAAAAATAGTGACCAAAAACCAACAAAAAAACAACAGCAAAACGGAGTCAAAACAGTAGCTCGAGCAGCAAAACAGCGAGGAAAAACGCAAACTAGTGAACCAAAAAAGTTGCGGTGCTTTAGCCCTTCCGATTAACGTGAAACGCGAGTCTGAGAATCGACGGAAAAGGTTAGACCTGAGGTAACTTTTCACATCCATTTTTATTCATATCTTTACTGTTTATTGAATCTTATTTGCATGATTATTGTGGAGTGATGCATGTTGTGGCCCTTGAATTGATAGATAATGCATGTATTATGGAATGGTGTATGTTGTGGCCTTTGAATAAAACGGAAAATGCGTCACCTCTTGTGGTATATAGGATGGAAACCCGGATGTAAATTTCATAGCCGATTCCGAATGGACGGTAGTATGATCTGTACTCGGGATACAACTCCACGTACCACTCGAGTAAACGACGCATATTTTGTTTTATGTTGTTTTGATGTGTTTATCATTCGTTATTTAATTTCTGCATGTTATTTGTTTGTATAATGATGAGATAAAGAGCATGGGCTTAGTAAGTCGGATTAAAGGTCCCCTATTTTGAGAGGTTAATATCATTTACCACGATGCTTTGCCGCGTCGGATGATGTATATTCGATTGAATGTAAGATGTGTTCAATCGGGTATACGAAGTCCAATATTGTTGTCTTTATTTCATTTTATGCATTATGTTATTAGCGCATGGGCTTAGTAAGTCGGATTAAAGGTCCCCTATTTTGAGGGGTTAATATCCTTTACCACGATGCTTTGCCGCGCCGGATGATGTATATTCGGTTGAATGTAAGATGTGTTCAATCGGGTATACGAAGTCCGATATCGTTGTTTTTATTTCTTTATAGGCATTATATTATTAGCGCATAGGCTTAGTAAGTCGGTTTAAAGGTCCCCTATTTTGAGGGGTTAATATCCTTTACCACGATGCTTTACCGTGCCGGATGATGTATATTCGGTTGAATGTAAGATGTGTTCAATCGGGTATACCAAGTCTGAAATTGTTGTCTTTAATTCTTTATATGCATTATGTTATTAGCGCATGGGTTTAGTAAGTCGGATTAAAGGTCCCCTATTTTGAGGGGTTAATATCCTTTACCACGATGCTTTGCCGCGCCGGATGATGTATATTCGGTTAAATGTAAATCGGGGATACGAAGTCCAATATTGTTGTCTTTACTTTTATATGCATTGTGATGTGGTGCGCATGGGCTTAGTAAGTTGGATTAAAGGTCCTCCATTTGGAGGGATAAAAAGTCTACGGTCCACCTTTACCACGATACTTCACCGCACCTTTTATTTTGTTATTTGTTTTTCTTTGTATGTAATTTTCTTGCACAATCATGCATCATGTTGCAGTGCGCATGAGCTTAGTAAGTTGGATTAAAGGTCTTCTATGTCGAAGGATAAAAAGCCTACGGTCTACCTTTACCACGATACTTCACCGCGCCGGACAAAGTGCATTCAATTGGATGTGAGATACGTCCAATCGGACACTTGAGGTCCTATATAGATATGGGCATATGTCGCATCTCTTTTCTTTCATATCCATTATTTATCTTCCAAATCGCATCATGACACGTTTATTTTGATGTCCAATTGCCTATTTGATTGTCTCTTTTTACATTATGCACTCAATTGTTGTCTCTCTCATTATGTATGCTTCTTTGTTTACGTTTCTTTTACAGAGGTTAAAATGATATGTTTACGAGATCACATGCTCGTCGTTATTCCGATTCATCTTTATGCATGCTCATTTGCGTTTCCGTATTCATGAATGTTACATGTTTATGAAGTTATATGCTTGCCGTATGTGAATTCATCTTTATGTATGCAAATCTGGACATAGATTATATGCAAATAGGTTGTATGCAAATATGAAAATGTGTTACATGTGAACTTAGATGAATTTTTGATTTATGCATGCGAACTTAGAAATAGAACACCCTTAGGAATATATATTGCTACATTCGATTAAACTATTGCACAAATCATTTTATTACAAGTGGCATATGTAAGGGACCATTCTGAACCCAACGGTTTGAGGTCTTCCCTTGCGAAGGGTGAGTGCGACCTTAAATCATTTTCTCGGTTTACACCGGGTGGCGACTCCTTTATTCTCCGATTTAGTCCCCCGCGGGCTACTCCGTACTCCCAACTGGGCCGCGAGCCCGGAACAGCATGCGTCGCCCAGCTCCTGTGTCACCACAGTCTGGCGACTCCACTGGGGATAGAGAATCGGCCCCGAAATAATGTCTTGTAATATTATGATTTGTGCTTTAAGTTAACCGTTCCTGTAGTGGGTTGAAAGGGGTGTAATCAAAGGCATTGTTAAGGTTAGGTGATGGTTCGATGTCTTCCTTCACTCACTACCTTTTCATAAGGAAAAGCTGTGAAGGCATCGAGATAATCATTACTTGTAGCTCGTTGTGACATACTAGTTTGAAGGACTCGTTGTTTATTCCTGACACCAAGCGATCATAGCCTAAGAGGCTTGGGTACTTAAGGGAGCCTTGCTCCACCCTCCCTCTGGGGAATCTACAACGGGAAATCCATTTGACAGTTAGTCACAGACCATAACTCGTTGACACGTATCGTAAGGTATAAAAAAGGTGTGCTCACTTGGTCACTCAAACCCTTGAGTGGGGAGTCCTAGCTGTGGGCAATCCTTCGTCAGCGAGAGTCTTTATCAACACTTCCGTAAATCCATGCATGAACCATAGTTATGTGACCATAGTAATTGTCCTTTTGTGCTTGTGTTTGGGAACATTGTCCTTTGGATCCATTCGGACCTTTTGTCATAAGGTATGTGCTTGTTGGGCCATTTAAACTGGGACAAGAACGTATCTTATGATGATTGGGCCAAAAGCTTCTAAAACGCCAATGTGCTATTATATGTTTGTGTTTAGGAACGTTATCATTTAGATACGGTTGGACTTCTTGCCATGAGATGTGAACTTGTTGGGCCATTTAAACTGGGACGAGTTCACTCCTATGACAGTTAGCCCAAAAGATTCTAAAATGATGATGGGCCGATTTGTGTGAAAATTTTAATGAGTTGATATATTCCTTGTATCGCATGCATCTCGTACATCTCATGCATACATATATCCTGTTAACACCCTCTATGTCTATAAAAGACATCATAGATTCCCGTTGGGTTAGGAAAGAGGGAAGACACACTAAAAGACTGGTAAAAGATATGAGTACATCCGATAATGAGGTATCCCGGATAGATCAGTTGGAAAACAGTCTCGCCAAAATTACTGAACAGTTGCAAGCCTTGACTACTGCTGTGACTGGTATGGCTGTGCCCCGTGCTGGGGGAAATTCTGATAATGTGAGGCGTGAGGAGCCTCCGAATGGGTTGGGGGATGATATCCCCGCTTTTGATGACGACATGGTAGAGTATGCAACAGGAAGAGTGATTGGGCATCCAGCAGAATTTCAGAAGCTTCGAGATCAGGTTGAAATAGTTACTCGCAAAATGAGGGGTAAACATGAAGAGTTGTTAGATTATGAGGCAATGACCTTCAAAAAACAGTTGCCAGCTCAGTTCAAGATGCCGGTTATGGCTAAGTTCAACGGGAATGGGGATCCGAAGGTCCATCTCCGTCAGTATGTTTCAGTTATGAGTTCAGTGGGCCTATCACAGCACCAAGTTCAGAAAATGTTCGGGATGTCTCTCGAGAGGGCACCCGTAGTCTGGTATCATAGTCTCGAGAAGAAGGTCAAGGAAGACTGGAGGGAATTGGCAGATGTATTTCTGAAACAGTATATGACAGACTTGGAGATTGATTTGTCACTCCGTGATTTGGAGAACACCAAGCAGAAGCCGGAAGAAAGTTTCAAGGAGTATGTAGACCGTTGGAGAAGCCAGCTCCTAAAGATGCAGACTAGGCCCTCAGAGAATGACCAAATAAAAATGATTATCAAAGGTACTAAACCCTCCATTTATGGCAAGTTGAGGAGGATGACCTCCATGATTACTGATTTCCAACAGTTGAGAGAGACTGTTATGGATATTGAAGAAGAGGAGGCTGAAAACAGAAAATTTTATGGCCCGAATAGAAGAACTTTTGGAGGGCCTTCTGAGACCAAGCCCGCTACTACCGAGGTCGCTACCGTCAAGAATAGGTGATTCTCCAATCTTGGTAGACCTTTGTCAAATATATTTGAAAATCTGAAAATGCAAGGACTTCTAAAACCTTTGGAACCTAGGCCATTTCCGAACCCTGTGCCACCGTACCTCAACCTAAACCAGTATTGTTACTTCCATCAAGAAAAAGTCCATGACACCAACAACTGCACCCGCCTTAGGCATGAGGTCCAAAACCTCATTGACTCTCATAAAATACCCAATCCAGAAAAAGAACAACCCAACACACACATGAACCCTCAACCATAAAGCCACTCAACCACCCAGGCTTCTTGCAATGAGATAAAGGATAAGAGTGAAGAACCATAGGCCAAGGAAGAAGGCAATATTGCGAATGATGAAGTTATTCCTCCTAGTTTATTTGATCCTGCATTTTTAATATAGACGTTGATTTTGTCTACTTATTCAAACCTTTTCTTCATGATAATAGGCGTTCATTTCGTTTACTTGCCTGGGTCTCGACTTTTCAACCTGTAACATAAGTATATTTGACAAAAGCATTCAACCCCGGCACTATGATACTCAGCGATGTTCAGAAACACGGGGAATCCTCGGAAGAAGTAAGCAGAAGAGGTAGGATAGCCATTCAGAAATTGGGAAACGAGGCAGTGAGACTGTCAGACTTGGAAGGGAATGAGTTCACCGAGCCGATCAATGCAGATAGATTGAAGTAGTACTTTGCCTGAGGAAGAGAAGAATGGTCATCAAGGGAATTGGTGGAAGACCTAACCCGACTGGATGGGAAACTCATTCACGCATGCATGTATACACGTAACATATCTTGCATTCCTTTTTGTGTTTTATGTTTATTTTGTATTCACAGGTTTTGAAGAAGAAATAAAGAAAGCGGCAAATGAAAGCCAATCAGAAGCATCAATATGACATCAGCAGTTTGGGGACGAGTCCCATGGTTGAGGCCCATATCAGTATCAGTCCGGGGGCGAGGTCCATCTCAATACTAGTTTGAGGGCGAGGCCCCACGCCAGTATCAGTTTAGGGGCGAGGCCCACATCGGTATCAGATTGGAGGCGAGGCCCATATTAGTATCAGTCTGAGGGTGAGGCCCACATCAGCATCAGTGTGAGGGCGAGGCCCACATCAGTATCAGTTGGAGGGCGAGGCCCACATTCAATACAGTTTTGGAATAAGGCCCACAATCAATATAATTCGGGAACAAGGCCCAGGGGAATAAAGCCCTATCTTAACATAGTTCGGGAACAAGGCCCAAGGGAATAAAGCTCTATCTTGACACAGTTCCGGAATACAGCCTAGGGGAATAAAGCTCTCTCTCAACACAGTAAGGGGAGTAAAGCCCTATCTTAACACAGTTTGAGAACAAGGCCCAAGGGAATAAAGTTCTATCTTAACACAGTTCGGGAATACAGCCTAGGGGAATAAAGCTCTCTCTCAACACAGTAAAGGGAGTAAAGCCCTATCTTGACACAGTTTGGGAATACAGCCCGGGGGAATAAAGCTTTATCTTAACACAGTTCGGGAACAAAGCCTTATCTTGACACAGTTCGGGAATACAGCCCAGGGGAGTAAAGCCATATCTTGACCCAGTTCGGGAATACAGCCTAGTGGAATAAAGCTCTCTCTCAACACAGTTCGGGAACAAAGCCTTATCTTGACACAGTTCAGGAATACAGCCCAGGGGAGTAAAGCCCTATCTTGACACAGTTCGGGAATACAGCCCAGAGGAATAAAGCTCTCTCTCAGCACGGTTCGGGAACAGAGCCCAAATGTCAAAGCAAATCAGGATAACAAGTAAGTTAAGCAACAGCTGGCGAGCCAGGTAAATTAAAAAAAATGCATGCATAACTTTGATAGGATTGTCATTGTCACACACTGCACAAGTCCCATCAAAGTGGAGGCGACTGTAGGCACTGCATTTTTACATAAGTCCCTATGATGAGTCTTATTTAGAGACACTACCTTTTAAATCAAGGAAATTGGGGGAAATGGACGTCGGAAGGGAATCGGTATTTTGTTAGATTTTATTCGCTTTTTTAGCTTCGGGTTCGCTTGTTGGACCTCCGTTTTAAAGCACTTTCTTAGCCCAAACCCTGTAAGTCACACACCTAGCCCAAGCCCAATCCCATTCCCAATCCAAAAAATAATTAAAACATTTAAAATACATGTCACAAATTAAATTAAATTAAATTAAAGCTAATTAAATTAAATTAAATTAAAGCTAGTTAAATTAAATTAAATTAAAATACAACTTATCAAATTAAAAACAACTAAATTAAATTAAATCCTTTTAAATTAAATTCCTAATTAAAATCAAATTAAAATCAAATTAAATGATTCACTCACCAATTTAAAAAAAATCCCCCACCAATTACAATTATTTCTTTCCCTAAATAAACTAATTAAATCCATCCTTTAATTATTTGATCCTTTCCTTTTTGAATAATCCCATGCAAATCCTAATTTATTCCCTCTCTCTATATAAAACAACAACAAACTCCAATCCTAGCTCTCTCCTCTCACACGGCCAAAACAAAAACAGAACCCTCTCCCCTCTCATTGAAAAGGCACTGCAAACCCTAGGGGACACTCTTATTCACGGCAATAACACATAACAAAACCCTAAAGCCTTGGCTCCCCACACTCTAATTCACGGCAACCATTCAACTGAATCAATAAACCTTTACTTCACTTACCTTCACGTGGAACCCCCCTCAACCTAAACAAACCCCTTCCCTATTGCCGTAACTCTTTCACGCCCTCACAAGCACACCACTGCCTCACAACACTCAACACATAAACCTTAAGAGGAACCTCTCTCATTATCTCTCATAACCTTCACGCCCAGCACCGATACAGCCCTCACGTTGCACCTTCATGAACCAGCCACATGCATAGCATTTCTATACACACCTGTCGCACGTAGCACTACCTCAATGTTCATCAAACCTTTCAACACACACCTGCCTCACGCTCATATCCCTCACGTTCACCACGCCACGCCCACACTACCTCACAAATCACGCACAGGCACCTGCCAACCTCACGCACCATAAGCCAACTCATGAAGCCATTCACGGCTCCACAAAAGAAATAATCGTGAACAACCCTCACCCTTTAGCGCGTTGGCTTCAGCACACCTCACAAAGTCACGATAACAGCCCCCACGTGACCAGTGAAGAAACAATACAAAATTGTCCCCACTTCCGTAACAAAATACCTCCCTAGCATCCCGAAACAATCCCTGGAAGTGCCCAAACTGCACCCCGAAACTGCCTAAAATAGTCCCCGAAACTACCCAAAATTGCACCCCGAAACTCCCCAAAATAGACCATTAACACACCAAAAACAGTGACCAAAAAACAACAGCAAAATAGCAGCAAAACGGAGTCAAAACAGTAGCTCGAGCAGCGAAACGGCGAGGAAAAACACAAACCAGTGAACCAGAAAAGTTGCGGTGCTTTAGCCCTTCAGATTTCCGTGAAACGCGAGTCCGAGAATCGACGGAAAAGGTTAGACCTGAGGGCACTTTTCACATCCATTTTTATTCATATCTTTACTGTTTATTGAATCTTGTTTGCATGATTATTGTGGAGTGATGCATGTTGTGGCCCTTGAATAGATAGATAATGCATGTATTGTGGAATGGTGTATGTTGTGGCCTTTGAATAAAACGGAAAATGCATCGCCTCTTGTGGTATATAGGATGTAAATCCGGACGTAAATTTCATAGCCGATTCCGAATGGACGGTAGTATGATCTGTACTCGGGATACAACTCCACGTACCACTTGAGTAAACGACGCATATTTTGTTTTATGTTGTTTTGATGTGTTTATCATTCGTTATTTAATTTCTGCATGTTATTTGTTTGTATAATGATGAGATAAAGCGCATGGGCTTAGTAACTCGGATTAAAGGTCCCATATTTTGAGGGGTTAATATCCTTTACCACGATGCTTTTCCGCGCCGGATGATGTATATTCGGTTGAATGTAAGATGTGTTCAATCGGGTATACGAAGTCCGATATTGTTGTCTTTATTTCTTTATATACATTATGTTGTTAGCGCATCGGCTTAGTAAGTTGGATTAAAGGTCCCCTATTTTGAGGGGTTAATATCCTTTACCACGATGTTTTACCGTGCCGGATGATGTATATTCGGTTGAATGTAAGATGTGTTCAATCGGGTATACGAAGTCCGATATCGTTATTTTTATTTCTTTATATGCATTATATTATTAGCGCATGGGCTTAGTAAGTCGGATTAAAGGTCCCATTTTTTAGGGGTTAATATCCTTTACCACGATGCTTTGCCGCACCGGATGATATATATTCGGTTGAATGTAAGATGTGTTCAATCAGGTATACGAAGTCCGATATTGTTGTCTTTATTTCTTTATATGCATTATGTTATTAGCGCATGGGCTTAGTAAGTCGGATTAAAGGTCCCCTATTTTGAGGGGTTAATATTCTTTACCACGATGCTTTGCCGCGTCGGATGATGTATATTCGGTTGAATGTAAGATGTGTTCAATCGGGTATACGAAGTCCGATATCGTTGTTTTTATTTCTTTATATGCATTATATTATTAGCGCATGGGCTTACTAAGTCGGATTAAAGGTCCTCTATTTTGAGGGGTTAATATCATTTACCACGATGCTTTGCCTCGCCGGATGATGTATATTCGGTTGAATGTAAATCGGGGATACGAAGTCCCATATTGTTGTCTTTACTTTTATATGCATTGTGATGTGATGCGCATGGGCTTAGTAAGTTGGATTAAAGGTCCTCCATTTGGAGGGATAAAAAGCCTACGGTCTACCTTTACCACGATACTTTGCCGCGCCTTTTATTTTGTTATTTGCTTTTCTTTGTATGTCATTTTCTTGCATAATCATGCATCATATTGCAGTGCGCATGGGCTTAGTAAGTTGGATTAAAGGTCCTCTATGTCGAGGGATAAAAAGCCTACGGTCTACCTTTACCACGATACTTCACCGCGCCGGACAAAGTGTATTCAATTGGATGTGAGATACGTCCAATCGGACACTTGAGGTCCTATATAGATGTGGGCATATGTCGCATCTCTTTTCTTTCATCTCCATTATTTATCTTCCAAATCGCATCATGACACGTTTATTTTGATGTCCAATTACCTATTTGATTGTCTCTTTTTACATTATGCACTCAATTGTTGTCTCTCTCATTACGTATGCTTCTTTGTTTACGTTTCTTTTACAGTGGTTAAAATGATATGTTTACGAGATTACATGCTCTCCGTTACTCCGATTCATCTTTATGCATGCTTGTATAATTATGGCTTATTTGCGTTTCTGTATTCATGAATGTTACATGTTTATGAAGTTATATGCTTGCTGTATGTCAATTCATCTTTATGTATGCAAATATAGACATAGATTATATGCAAATAGGTTGTATGCAAATATGAAAATGTGTTACATGTGAACTTAGATGAATTTTTGATTTATGAATGCAAACTTAGAAATAGAACACCCTTAGGAATATATATTGCTAGATTCGATTAAACTATTGCACAAATCATTTTATTACAAGTGGCATAAGTAAGAGACCATTCCGAACCAAACGGTTTGAGGTCTTCCCTTGCGAGGGGTGAGTGCGGCCTTAAATCATTTTCCCGGTTCACACCGGGTGGCGACTCCTTTATTCTCCGGTTTAGTCCCCCGCGGGCTACTCCGTACTCCCAACCGGGCCGCGAGCCCGGAACAGCATGCGTCTCCCAGCTCCTGTGTCACCACACCTGCCATCTGACACCTTATTATATCACTCTGTTTGGGTACTGTTATATGCAATATTTATGATGACAGCCTGTATCCACCCACTCATGCAGTGGCGTGTGTCAGAAGATAACCCCACAAGTTGCTTTTATCACATCAAAGCTTATGAAGAGTGTAAGTTCCCTGAACTGTACTTATACTGGTAATCCCGACTTGACCAATACAGAACCACCCTCCCCCACGAGGTCGGATGACTGAACTGAGACTATCCCGCCATTTCGAGCTACACTGGTCAGGTCAAACCCGAAGTCCTCAGGTACTTACTTCCCTGAAAAATCACACTCCTTAGGTCGGTCGAAGAATGTAGTCCGAGCTCAACCACTCTGTTAGACCAGGTATCCCTGACTAATATTCTCAGACTATGGTGTTCTGAACTTGAAATTCCCCTTCTGTCCCTCATGAGGTACTGTCGACACTTAGGCCCAAAAATCACCATCAACAATATCTATGAGACATAACGTGTTAGTCTCATTTTGACTAGACATGTAGACTTTATTTAAAAATGAGCATGTTGATCAAATTGTCATATTATTTCCATATTATACTTGCATATTACTATGATGTCACGTGCTTGTAGGTATTTTTTTTATGTGTTGAGCATCATGTCAGTGCCCATATAATTGGGTACTTATATCATATTTTTGACTTTGTTATGTTTTCGATGATCAATCAAATTTGACATTTTTATTGTCATATATAGATTAATTCAGTAGTTTTCAATTTTCTAAAACTACCATTAGAATGACTTATGTTATCCAAGCGGGAGATTGTTATATTTATTTCTCACATTCAATGGACTAGTATAAATCATCCTAGATTGTTGAATATGTTACTGGATTGACACATGAATAATCTCAAATATTTTGTGTTAGTTCCAACTTTTGTAATAAAATAAGTTCAATGAGTTGTAATGAGGTTTGAAGATCGTGGAGAAATTGGACAAGTATTTGGACAACATCTGATGGAGGTATCATAGAGATGTTCACTCTTTTGGATATTCCAGAGGATTTAGAGCTCCTATTGATATGAGGTTAGTGTCATTGTAAAGTAGACTCGAAGATGATTGCGTACATATAAAGAACACATAATTTGGCTAAGGGACGAGAAAGTTATAAGTATTTTAAATTGTACCTCAAAACCAGTCTGCGACATGCATTTGAGTTGCGTTTGTCTGCACGTTTGAATTCCTGGAGGCAGAAACTTTGCGTTTGAGGGGCATTCGAATGCCCGTGTGTAAATAGATTATTTTGGACGCGTTTTGAGTCAGTTTTTCACAAGGAAAGGCCTATATTTGCTCTACCTATCTAAACAAACACTTAGCCACTTTAATCAAGTGAAGAAATATAATTTAGAGAGCCTCCATACACTTAGTTTCTTCTTTCTTGATTTTTACCTTGAAGACTTTCTTGATTACATTGTCTTCTTTGTCTTGGTGATATTGATCCTTGATAAAAAAAAACACAACCCTAATCCAATTTCCTAAGCCTTTAGAATTCTCAAGGATGAATATTGGTAGTCAGAGTTCCGGCGTTGCGAGTTCGCATGGTTGATCCACTCAAAGAGTTCAAAAGTTCTGAATAAGGCTGCTTGGTAGGCCCGGGGAATTCTTCGAGTTATTACAGTCTAGAGGTATTCGAGCCGGTGAAATTGTCACCATATGTCATATACCATTACTGTCAGTTTTTTCTTTATAGTGGAGATTTGGCTAGTAGCCTACATACCCGCAGTTTTTTTTTTTTTACTCGCACGAGTTTTTCACTTTGTCAACAAGATTATTGTGTTGATTATTTATTGCTTTGATATATTTACTTTATTCATAATTGTATAGACTTAAGAGTACATGTTCTTATTTTAATGAGTTTATTTTGATATATCATATTAGTGATATATTTTGAAACAATTATAATTTTAATATGTATTCTTTTACTCATAATGGGATGAGTATTTTGTTTTTTATACACGAGGGAGGTCCATTAATGAGTTACTATGCTCGTTTTGTAATTGGGGAAGAGAGTAATAAAAACTCTCTCTATTGTGCACTTCTCTCTCAACTCCTTCTGCAAGAGACAAAGCCAAGCAATTTCTCTTCATCTTCAAAATTTCGGTTGTGATTCACAGCAAAAAGGAAAATGGCTTCTAAAGGTATGAATTTTAGCTTTTGCTGAATAAGTGTATGATGTGATGAAATGCAAATGTCTTACGGTATATTGTTGTTTTTCAACATTAACACCTTGTTTCTTGGACTTCTTCAAATACGCCAGGTTAAGAGCATGCTTTGAAACTGTTTGATGAGATGCAACTTAAGAAAGTAGTAGCAGACTCTTGTACATTTACCTCTTTTCTTATGGGCTATGGAAGAATGATTATGTTCTAGAGACATTGAAATTATAGTATCCCGAGAGATTTTGTGCGAATAAGGAAATCTCTCAATTAAGTGGAGATTTTTTTGAGTGGATTTTTGCAACTTAAGAATGTGGTAGCAGACTCTTGTACATTTACCTCTTTTCTTATGGGCTATGGAAGAATGATTATGTTCTAGAGACATTGAAATTGTAGTATCCCGAGAGATTTTGTGCGAGTAAGGAAATCTCTCAATTAAGTGGAGGTTTTTTTGAGTGGATTTTTACCTAAACCAAAAACAAAATCATGAAGGGTCCATATTATTAGTTCAATCATCCTATCGCCAAAGCGGACAATATCTAATTAGTTGGGTTGAATCTTACAAGAATTATTGCATCTTGTTGCCTCATTGATGGATTATGTCAATCCAGCAGATTAAAATAGAATTGAAATTGTTTCATAGATTGCTTCCTGCAGGCTCAATTCCAAATGCTGTAACATTTACTATGCATGGGCAAATAAAAAAGAGAAATGATTTATTTCTTGATATGAAAGCAAAGAGTATGGCGTCCAATTTCGTCTATTTGATAGAAAATATTGATTGGAAGTATAAACTAACTTATAAGTATTGGAGTGAGAGTATAAACCAACTTATAAACTCACCAAATTCTGTATCAAACACTATTAATATTCTCATGTACTGTTTTATTCGAAATAAGAGAACAAAAGCTATTGAACTCAATTCCATCATTTCTTGTCCAAGAGACAAAAGGACGTTGATGTGTTGAACGTTAAGCCTAGATATCTGATGTGGAGCATCTCATTCATATTACTGAATGTGAAAATGTGTCGCACAGCAAGATGCATTTCGACAGGTGCAGTTCATTGATTCTGGTCACAGGTACATTATTTTCATTTTTTGATTTCATAATCTAATAGTCTTGGTAGCTGTTTTGTTTTTTTTAGTGAAGTTGCAATGGCATATTCACATCCGATTGAATGGTTTGATGGTGGAATAAATTATTTTTTGAAAATTTACCTCCCACATCTATAATGGCGACATGGCATGGGGGGAGTTGCCACCAATTAATTCAAAAATTTATTAAAATATATTATATAAATTAATTAAAATTCAGTTTGTTAATGAGAAATTTTATTCTGTCCCATTAAAATAAAAAGTATATATATTTTTTTGTGAAAATTAAATTTTATCCTCATTAAATCAATGTTCTTACTACATCATTGCACATTTACAAAAGACCATAGATTTCACCACCTGCATTGCTGGAAGGGTTCAATTACACACAATTTTTCTAAAACCAAATCCTCAACCTGATTTGGGTGTTTCCACATAAGCTGCCCAGGATTCTTAAGACACTCACAGCGTACCCCTGAAAAGAGTTTGTTCTGCTAGCTTGAGGTAGTGTTTTACCTTGCTAATTATCAAGTACATTGGGTATAAAGACACTTTGATATGGAGACATTATGTCACGTTTTAATTATAATTTCAGGATAAAAGATTATTCCAAATCCCTTGCCAATTTTTGAATTGAAACAAAAATTATATCAAATTCCAGACAGAAAACAGTTCAATATCTCAAATCTCAATCAGAATTCAAGATTTCCAACTATTATCCCTACCTTCAAATGGTTTTCCCAAGCTAGCCCAAAGAGTAACTGAATGTTCGCATAACAAGTGAATCATATGATTGTATGACATCTTACAAAATTTTACATCACTTTACAGTTCAAGGCCCACAAACTCTGAAATCAATCCTATTTATCACCACCAGAAAAAAGCAATTGAAGTACAAGAAAGAGTATCAAATATTCTCATTTGGCAACGAATGAAACGGTACAATTGTGAAATAACTTCTGCACCCTTTGTTACATTTTATTTCTAAATTTCTAACTTTCAGTTGCACTCACGCTTGCAAGAACTAAGGCTTCCTTGCAATGTTCGTAAAGCAGATAGGGTAGCACTATCATTATCACCGTAGTTTCACCATCCACAAAGTACCACACTGAAAATCTTCAGGCTGATACCAGCTACAAACTCTTGCAAATAACCAGCAGGTACCCTCTGACAAAAAAACAATTGTCAAACCTGGGGCAACATCTAAGATAACTAAAAACCAAAGTGAAGGAAGCATGCATATGAAAAATAAGTTCTTTTTATTAGAACTTCAAATATCCATGCCGAAGGCAACAATCATCAGTTATAATGAGCACTTCCTTTTAAAGTTAATACACACTTCCAGTTCTATACTGGACATTCAATTTCTGGGAAACAGACCAACTTATCCTTTCAGTAGGAAGAATAACATTAATAGATATCATTACGATTTGTGTATTTACATTTACAAGTTATTCACGAAAACCTTGTTCCCTTTTGTGATTATCAGTCCAACTGAAGAAAAGTTCCACAGATAAAAGGCTAAGTTGAGCACATGGCTCTCTTTCCACCCACATCAATAATAACTAGCTTTTCTAACACGTAAGAGACTGTAAATTGTAAAATTCTAGGATTAAATGTCTGCAAAGATCCAATCAAATGCGAATCAATGCTGCTCAATCATTTTTCTAGTTATCAGGTTATATTGTGTCACTGGGTTTAGACATACCTAATTCAGGTTAAATTAATTAAGGATGCGCTGAACCAAGATATTTGGGAAAAAACCAAGAACTTAAGTTATAATATGAAAATCCCAACTATTGATTAAGTAAAACCAATGTGAGATAGTTCAATAGCAGATTAATTCTAATGAATAAAAGCACAACTATTCCTCCAAACAATAAAATTAAACTGCGTGAACTACTGGCAGATATAGAAGCAAATGAAACATTTCAACGAGGATCAATGAGAGATGTGGATTATACCTCATTCATTTTTCAGGGTCCCTTTTGAACGATCCAACAGGAACAACGCCAGCAGAATCATGATTAGTGCCACTTAGAACATCCATACCCTGTCAATTAGACAAAAAACTAGTTAAAATATTTTGTTAATTTAAACAAACCCATATAGTTCTTAACACAAACAAAAGTCTGGCTGTAAAGGTCTAAACAAGATAAAACTCTAGTACGTTAATACCTGATTATTTGAAGCTTGCCCCTGATGGGGCCTCGCATTAAGATCAATTAAATTATTGTCCATCTTTCCATCACTGTCAGCATTACCATCTAGCATTGAAACTGGAGAGACCCTGTGATTTTGCTGGTTCTCTCTAGCAGTAAGCTTAAGTTTTTGAGTCTGGTCCCTCGTTACTTTGTTTTGATCATTGGGTTGCAGAGCTAGTTCCTCCAAATGATCAGCCTTGTCCCCTGGAAACTATAAAAAATGTATCAAAGAAAATGAATTCAGAAGACCATTTACAGGGGACAGAAAAGGTACAGAACCTCTCCAGTAGAGAGAGACAAACCTCAACTCTCTGCCTCAAGAGGAGATATCTCCCATGAGTTCTTTTACCACCAACATGAACAGCCATATCACATTGCAAGCAAAGGGAACTACCATCTATCTCACAGTAAAAGAAAGCTATATACACATTTCCAAAGTTAGGAACAAACTTAAAACCCTCATACAAAAGCTAAACATGAAAATATGAAATCCTTCATAAATAACTAAAACCCTACATACCAGGTGCATTTTCACAGATGTCACAGCGCGGGACAGCACTGGGGTTAGCAAGCCCCACCCGCACATGGCGACTAGCAAGCTTGTTGCACATATGGACCTGAAACTCCAGCATGCAAAATAAATGGTATGTCGCAATCAAAATTGTATCAAACACAAGAACACAACATAAAAAGCAAAACCTGAGTATTCTTACAATCAGGATAGTAATTAAAACAAATTATAACAAGCCTTAGTTAAAAATAAGATTACACTTTCATGTCAACCCTTTTACTTTAGATTACATTTAGCACTCACGCTTGTTTCAAAAGCTTATACCTAAAGTGCCATTAAAGACATGAGTAACTGTTTTCTATTGGACATTTTATCTTTATAGATCAAAGATAGATAGATATATGAAATATTCATGGGAAACTTTGACGTACAACCATTTTGATTTTCTCCCTTCAACAGTTTTATTATTTTCTTGCATCCCTAGCTCAATTATAGCTTCATTGTGTGATTCATTCTTTTGGGGATTGCTAGGAATTGTAAACATTTCCTCTTCCTTCATTCTCATAATTTCCTTTCAAGATATTATTTTTTTCAATGTTTATGACTGTTTTTTTTTTGGCCAACAGTTCAATAATTTGGGGCCCAAAATGGATTATTAAGAAGACCAGTTAAACTCTACAAAGAAAGAGCAATTAAAAATCAATTATGGCAACAAAATAAGAGGGAGAACAAATATTCTTTTATCAATTATTACTCATTTTAGATCAATTGATGATGAACTAATAATAATAAAAAAAAAATTAAAAAATAAAAAAACTACCTTTTCGTCACAAGAGCGGCAAAGAGAGGCCTCGTCAGCAGCGCAGAAAAGAATCGCAGCAGCGCTCTCACACACGTCGCAAAGCGTCCGCATTTTGTTTTTCTTTTTGCTTCGTTTCTATCAAATATATTCTTCGCAATCCAGCTATCTCCGTCTCGGAAACGACATCGTTTCAAGTTCAGAAACAAGATGAGAGCTCGATTGACTTCAAGGAGAGTATTGTTGTATTGTGATGATATAAGCAGGAGATTTCCGTAAAAGAAAAATCGGAGCTTTGAAATTTGGCTTTTTTAGTGTTTTTGTTGTTGGCGTTTTGAATGAAGAGAGAGAAAGGAGAGAGGGTGTTCAGTTGAGGGACGCAAGTGACAGTGAAGGAGACAAATGGATTCTCCTTTGATTAGAGTCGTGGAGAAACAACGTGACCCTCTTACGCGCTGCGCCTGTGTTTTATTTCTTTACTCGCTCTATTTATTTTACTTTTACTTTTGTTTTTTTAATTATTATTATTATTGTCAAAATGGATGTATTTATTGAAAATTTACATTAATATAGAGATGTTAATAGCTTGAAAATATATATTTATTATGTTGAAGCTTCCTATTAACCATGCCTTGCGCAAAGGAACACCAGAGATACACCCGGCCAACAGTTCGATTCAGTTTCGAACCCAAATCGAATCGAACGGTTCTCGATTCTATAAGTGTGGAACCGGAATCGAACCGGATAATTCCGATTCGATTCCTGTTCCACACTTTAGTGGAACCAGGAATCGGAACAGAACCAGACGGTTCTGGTTCCCTTCCTATTTTTCTTTTCTTTTAAATTTTAATAATGATTTTTTAAAAAAAAATTAAAAATGAGATTAAAAAATTTATTTTAAATTATGAATTTGAATTGAATTTAGATTACATTAAATTAAAAATAAAATTAAAGAGCTTGAACTTAAATTTTTAAAAACTTAAGTTGCATAAATATCATCCAGGGGTGAGAGGAATCAAATCTCACATAGTTACATTACATTTTTAAGATAGTTCTCCATTACAATTATTTACTCATCAATCAATCATCATCATTATCAATGCATGTTGATCTTTTAGCTCATGTTCCGCTTGCACTTGCAGATGCATTGTCGAACAAGTCTTCAAAGTCATCGAGGCATCTTTTTGTTGCCTCAGATCACCTCGAGTCCAAGCATCCACACATGTTGTTGCTTCTAAAGTGCTTGGAAAGTAATTTTTCACCAAAACTTAAAGAAAGATGTGTCATGCAAGTAAATTTAATAAATTCTTCTCTATTTTTAGCATCAGAATATTTAAATAAATCTAAAGAACTCGTGCCTCTACTAGATAATATGTACCTGCCCATTTGAGTTTGCGTTGTATCAAGTCCAATTTCAACGGCATGATGTATATCCAAGTGCTTGTTCATATTTCCATAACCGCTAGTAAATTTGTAAGATACATCACAATAGTTGCATATTGCTATTAGACCTTCATTTTCAGCCTCGACTAAATGAAAATGAATTTTGAAAATATCAGAGGATCGAACCTTAACTTATCTTCTCTGTGTACCGATACTTTGGCCGCTCTCTTGGGTTAGCATATTGGACATGGTGTTCTCAGATGAGCTTTCCATTTTTTGTAAATATTAAATAATGAGATAATTGAGAAATGAGAATGAGAGAATTGTAGAAATTGAGAGAATTGAGAATTAGTGTGTTGAAAAAAATGAATAATGACCCATATTTATATATTTTTGGATTATTTTTGTGATACCTAAAATGTTCATAAAACTATCCGTTTTATTAATGTTATTATGGATAATTTAGTAATTACTCTTTTTTTTTAGGGCA
Source organism: Zanthoxylum bungeanum (assembly GCA_019454045.1). Taxonomy (NCBI): domain Eukaryota; kingdom Viridiplantae; phylum Streptophyta; class Magnoliopsida; order Sapindales; family Rutaceae; genus Zanthoxylum; species Zanthoxylum bungeanum. The sequence continues at coordinate 117,306 of SKCR01040167.1, forward strand.
GGGTGCCGTTGTTTCCCTCCCAGCCCAACGGCTACTAGCCGTAGGGCCTGCCCCAACGACTAGTAGCCGTTGGACTTCAATGGTTCCGGTTGGAACCATAGAACTGTTGGAACTGTCTGGTTCGGTTCGGCTAGGGTTTGGATTGGCTAAAGTCACGAATATTGGTGGTTTGGTTCAACGACGCAGAATCGTTTGTTATGGATCTATATTTGTGTATATATATGTATATATATTCACACACACAAAAAATAAGATAAAAATATGTTGTTAATGCGTGTGTGATATGATTTTAATGTCTTCCAATATATTAGTCGTTCGATAGAGTTTGATAAATTTGAATGTATTGTGTGATATGCCCGACCGGTGAGCTTTTTGTTGAATGACACTAGATAAACACGTGTTCTATGATGTATTTGAAACGTGAATGAATACATTTGTCTTCTATTTTATGAATGCTTTTGGTTTCTGACATTTCTGATGCTTTGAGTACGTTGTGATATTTCGATATTTGATTTTATGACATGAAAGTATTTTTGAGAAAAGAAAGATTTCGGATAAATTGGTTTTGCTCGTAAATGATAGACATGTTTTCGTCTCAATGTTTGCCATATGTCTTAATGTTTTACGAACTAGCACAGTGTTTCCACTGAGACGTTTGTTAATGTAATATTTTCGCCTCGACGCTTAATCTACATTTTCATGTTATATGATTTATCAATATGTTTCATCGAGGTTCTTGATGATACGTTTCTATCCCGATGCTTGTTCCTTATTTTCATAATTTATGGCTTATGATTTTGCTTCTGCCGAGGCGCTTGTTATAGGGGTATGACCATCGGAAAATAGCTTGCCTACTACTCTATTAACATGGTCATGTTCGTGCATTATCTGATCAGTGCGCGCGACTCAGATAATGGACGCTTGATAAATATTTTGAAAAATATGTTTCAAGAGAACTGTTTGAAAGATATATTTTTGAACTTCGCTAATGCTTTCAAAAGATAAGCTTTTGACTAAGATATATTT
>SKCR01040168.1:0-138639 GCA_019454045.1 Zanthoxylum bungeanum
TTTTTTCTTTCAGATTTTCTTTTCAGAGACTTTTTTCTTTATTTCCAACCATATCATATCATCATGCATCAGTAAACCAGGTGGAAACCCATCAAACGGTCATTCACCGATCCATCATCTCTTCAACTATCACATTGCTAACCACTCAGGCTTCTACTGCTAGGATCCAAAATTAAGTGCTCACAGAGTCTAGCTGAGATCAATCCATTCAGAATACAGGACGAGAGCGTGTCTCGCACTTATCGTTTCTAAGGTTTCCCCCTACAACATTCAATGTCATCACCGGACATATGTCTAACTATCAAAGACTTCTCTCACTCAATTTTTTTTCATTCTCTTTTTTTCTCTTTTTTTTTTTTATTTTTTTATTTTTTTCATTTTTTATTTTTTTCATTTTTTTTTCATTTTTTTAAACAATTAAACCAGAACCCAACCTTCAAATAGCCTCATGCCTGCACTACCTGGTCACAGGAACATCACTGATTCAGATCAATGTCCATCTGCGCTTCTTGCCACGATCACCATCTGTCCAGTCTAATTTGAGAGGATAGGTCGAGCTTCGGTTCAAAAGCTAGGATCTGGTCAAACTCTTCGGCCTTTGTCGCCGTCAAGAAAATGTCTTCCACGGTTTGGTGACGATTCATGTCTCTTTTGGCTTCCGCAAGAAACACAAACAGGAAATCGAAGAAATGCTCAATGTTGAGTATTCCAATGGCTTCATCGATAATGTTTAAATGCGCCCATGATGCTAACCGTGAATATTTCTTCAAGGGTAACAAGTCCACCTGGTAACGCAATAAACGCATCAGCAGTATTGATCATTTCATGGAGTCGTTCAGACATACCTGATACAATGCGTTCATCTCCATTTGTTGGTCCAATCAAATGTTCGTCCCTAAAGGTCTTGGGATGATTCCCAAAACATGACCGCCCCTTCCTGAACTGGCTTTTGGGAAATGATTCCCATTATCCCAAGATTGCCACCGCCATATACTAGGTGCATGTTCTTCTCAGCTATGACTCGCCGCCCCAATTCCTTTGCAGCCTCAATGAATTCTGGTTTATTACCAGTGTTGGATCCACAGAAATCACAAATTTGCTTAACTCGCTGCTGTGAGGTTGCTTCCATTTTTTTCTTTTTTACTTTGGTATATGTCTGATTGTGTTGAGGAGAGCAATGCCGAGCTGAATTTATAGGACCTGCAAAGAGGTGAACAATAATTGCAATAACGATGGTTAGCTAAACCACAAAAGGAGTCTCATAAGTCAAAAGGTTACTGGATCCTGTCTGCGAAAACAACGAGAGAAATCGTGAGATGTCAAAAAGTTATGGATTCGTTCCACGAAATAACATAAAATCACAAAGGAAGTCTTAAAAGGTCAAAAGTTGTGGATCCTGTCCACGAAAATAACAGAAAATAACAAAGAAGGCAAATCAAGAAATAATTAAAGCAAAGGAATTGTGTACTCATACGCCTCTTGCTTGGTATAAGTTCATTAGGATGTGTCTCAGGAATTCTTCTTTTACTCTGCCACCACTAATGAATTAGCTCTCATCTTTGTGATTGCCAAGCACCATTCCCTCTGTCTTAAAATGCTATGTCTTCGCCTTACCTGCCAAAATAACACACAAATAAAAAATTCTACGACATGTATACACAAAACATGAAAATAGAATCGCAACAAAGTGTATGGGTTCCTCCCTGTTAGTACTAAATTCATCGTCTTCAGCTAGACATGCCCGAAATCCATCTGTCAAGGTGGCTTCAATGTCATCCTCAGTGCTTGTGTCCCCTTTTGATCTTTGCCGCTTTATTTTTCTTTTTCTCTCTTTTTTTTTTTAAAAACCTGCAAATACAAAACAACAGAATAAAGATGTGTTCATATAAGTATGCAATTGTAGAGATACTCCCTTTTCGTGATGGCTTGGCCCCTCATGTGCTCCTCGGCGCCATATGTTTCTGTCGCCCCTTGATGGTTCCCATCTGTTTGAAATCTGTAAAAACAAAACACAAAACAAGAATGCAAGTTACGTGTATGCATATATGTATTTCCTATCCCATTGGGTTAGGCCTTCTGCCAATTTCTTTTGGTAACTGCTCAGTATTCTTTCTTCTCAGTAAAGTGCAGCTTCACTCTGTTACGTCGACCGTCTCGGTAAACTCTTCCTTTCCCAAATCTGGTAGTCTCATTTTTTCCTAATTTTCTGTCTTTTCTGCTTACTTCTTTGAGAATTCTTTGTATTCCAGATGCCTTTGAACATTGCGATGCCAAAGCTCTCTGTCATCGGCTCCCACATCTGATATCCCTTATGTCTCATACACTGGGTTATTTGCAGTGTCAGCACAAGTGATCTCATCATTGATTTCTCTGGATGATCCCAAGCCGCGGCTAGTGTCGCCAATGCGTCTGCCATCTGATTTTTCTTCGGCAAATGCTGAAACTTACAATCATGAATTAGTCTGTGCCAGACTTCTGAGGTAGAACAACAATTCTTCCTTTAACTCTCATTTTCCTTGCATCTATAACTTTTCAAACATTTTTGACAACGGCTTTCTCAAGCTGAGAGAGATTTCTGTTTCTGAGAGGAGCAATCTCTGAGGAAGTATGCTCAGTCTTTGAAGGTTTTCCAACGATCTTTTCATTCTGGTTGCACAAATCTCTCTTACTAGCTGTACAGGGCACGGTCAAACTGGTCACATCATTGGTCAGGACTTGCAACTGCTCAGCAACTCGGCTACCTTGGCTTCCAATTGATCTAGGCGGGATTCTTTGTCAGCTAACTCACTCATACTGTTTGATGATTCCTTGACAAATCTCTCCTCTTTCCCAACCCAACGAGAGTCTATAATGGCTTCTAAGACAAAAAAGGTTAACATGATGCATGTATGCATGACATATGATGTATAGAAATAATAAGCTCATAAAAGAATCGCACTAATTGGCATGTTATCATTTTAAAGTATTTAATCATATTGCGCGGTGCAACAAACTGTTCCAGTTGAAAAGGCCTAACAGGTTTGCATTTTTGCGATAACATGTCTAAATAACTTCAAATGATAAACGGCCCAAACACAAACTGGCCCACCGTCATTTCAGAAATTTTGGCCTAATTGTCAAAAAGGACATGAACTAGTCCCGGTTTAAACGACAACGAGTTCATATCTTTTAACAAAGAGTCCAAATAAATCCAAATGATAACAGTCCAAAAACACAAGAATAAACCCAAATGACAATAGTCTAAAACACGAGCATAAACACAGTAGTCATGATTAATTAAAACACAAATCACAAACATTACAAGATATCATTTCGGAGCCGATTCTCTATATCCCCAGTGGAGTCGCCAGACTGTAGGACACAGAAGCTGAGCGACGCGAGCTGTCCCGGACTCGCGGCCCGGTTGGGAGTACGGAGTAGCCCACGGGGGACTAAACCGGAGAATGATGGAGTCGCCACCCGGTGTGAACCGGGAAAATGAGATTTAAGGCCGCACTCACCCCTCGCAAGAGAAGACCTCAAACCTTTGGGTTCGGAATGGTCTCTTACTTTATGTCATCTTGTAATGTTTGTGATTTGTATAATATTAACCAAGTCTACTCGACATGCATGTACAATGATAACTTGATCTAATTCAAGTGCTTCTAAAGTAAGTTTTCATAATATAACCAATACAAAAATAAACATGTTGGCCAGTAACTCGACCACTGTTAATGTAGGACCTCGCATACTCGATTAGACATATCTGACGTCAACCGAATACGCCGCGTCCGTAACAGAAAGTAACAAAGGGTGCCCTCAGGTCTTACCTTTTAGTCGCTTTCCGGGAGTGCGTTTCACGGTGCCGGAAGGGTTATCATTCCACTGTTCTTTCTGATTCGATGCTTCTGCTGTTTTGTCCGGATTCGCCGTTTTCACTGTTTGTGTCTGTTTTCAACGGATTCGATGTTTCCACTGTTTCACAGGTTCACTGTTTTCAATGTTCTTTCCGTTTTCAACGGGTCTGCTGTTTTCGCTGCGGTTACAATTTACAGTTTTCTCCCGCGGTTACAGTTTGCCGTTTTTTCCATTTTCTCACTGTTTTGGCTCGACGTTTTCACCATTTCGCTCGTTATTTTCACTCATGATTTTTCTGTATTTTCACTCGCTGTTTTAACTCGCCATTTTCTCTCTGTTTTCACTGTAATTTTCAGGTTCTCTCTTGGATTATTTGGCCACTGTTTTTTGGGGTGTTTTCACGTGTGCATGGGGGCTGTCTTGGTGAAGGGCTGTTGTTGGGGGTTTTATGCGTGGACCAGGGGCAGTGAAGGTGTGGGTCTGCTACGGTCTTAGGTGCTGGTTGCTGAGAAGCGTGGTGTGGTGCAGTGAGCGTGAAGTGGGGGTATTGCGGGCGTGCTAGGCAGCTGCAGTGGGCGTGCTAGATGGCTTGTTCAAGTCAGTTTAGCGTGAAGCTGAGGTAAGAACTGTTTGGCATGAAGTGGTGCATGAGCTGGTGCGAAGAAGAGCTAGGGCTGTGCATGGGAGGAAGCCGTGAGCAGCTAGGGTTTCGCGGGAGCATGAGGGCAGTTACGTGAGCTGGCAGTGTGTGCATGAGTGAGTGTTTTGCTTGGTGAGTGTACATGAGCATGAGGGCTGTGAAGTTAAGGCGTGTGCTGCTGGATGAGTTATGGTTTCATGGCAGGGGTGTAGTGCTTGGATGGCGTGGAGCAGTGTGAGCCGAGAAGGAGAGAGGCAAAGTTTGCTCGGTGTGATGGTTTGGTCTGCTAAGGGGCTGCGAGTGAGAGCTGGGCGTGAAGAGGGCTGAGTTTAGTGAAGACGATTGGCTGATCTCTGTGAAGGTCTTGGTTTAACGTGGCTGGCAGTCTCGCCTGATAAGTGCAAGGGCTGTGAGGGATGGTCTAGGGGGCTGGCAGTGGCGTTATGGCAGGTTGAAGGATTCTAGTGTTTGGTACTTTGTTGTTTAGTGTGTGGTTTAGGGGACGTGGTGGCTGTTGGGTTTGTTTTATTGCATGAAGAGAGTGAGGCTGAGTGTGCTCATGGAGTGTGCGTGACTGAGGGAGATAATGGAGAAGATTGGGAGGATGATTGAGGCAAATAATGGAGTTAATTCCGTGATTGATGGAAGAGGATGATTGAGTGAGCTTTTTGGTGACTGATAGGGTTTGTTGAATTTTTGGGAGAGGAAATGGCGTGATGGAGGGAAATAATGGAGTGTGGGGTTGTTTTTTTTTTTGTTTGGTTTTTGTTTGGTGGAAGATGGGAATAGGCGTGTGGGGTTGAAAGGAAATTGGATGTGTGTTTTTGTTTTGGTTTGGGTTGGTTTCACGTGAATGATGGGGAATTATTTGGTGTGTTTATTATTTGTTTATTTGTTTTCTTGTTTGTTAGTGTTTGGTTGATTGGTTTGTATTTTTATGGTTTGATTTAGTTTGAATTTTTTTAATGGTTGGTGATGTTATTTTGCATGGAAGTTGAAGGGTCACAAGCATGAAAATTAGAGAGAGAGGATAGGCACGAAAAGGAGCGAGGATAAGGTTCCGGGTGAGGGTAATCTTGACACGAAAATGCGACGACAAAACCCGAAGCAAAACGAGCGAATAAAATCCACCAAAACGTCAATTCCTGAATTTTCCCTTCCGTCGTCCGCTTCCCGCGACCTCCCGCGACTTAAAGGGTGGTGCCTCCGTACGAGGCTCATCATTGGGCTGGTATGCAAAAATGCAATGCCTACACACATTTATTCCATTGGTTGCACCATTTACCTTAGTCTTGGCTTAACGTATTACAATCCATATATCCATGTTATGATAGCATTTGAGTATTATTTCTTGTGGTATATCGGATGGAAACCCAGACATAAATTTCGTAGCCGATTCCAAATGGATGGTAGTGCGGTCTGTACTTGGGATACAATTCCACGTACCACTTGGAAAAGTGCTCACATGTGTGTTTGTGTCCATATTAGTTATCTTCTTTTGCACCACGTCATAGCATGCTTACTTTAATGCCTAATTGCATCCTTAATTGTCTTTTTGCATTATGTACTTAGTTGACTCTTTTACGCATGGACATGTAATGGCTATTTGTTTATGCTTCCGCACGTATAAGTATGATATGTCTATGAAATCACATGTTCGCCATTATTTGATTCGCTTTTATGTGTGCTGGCGTGGTTAGTGTGTGCTTGTGTTTCCATGAATACAATATGCCAATGAAGTTGTATGTTCGTTCCTACTTTGACGTACTTTCAAGCATGCAATCTTAGATGTAAGATATATGCAAATTTAGGTGTAAGTTTTATTTTTACGCACATGAACTTAGAAGCATGATACTCTTGGAAATAAATGTTACTTAAGCTTGATTAAATTACTACACAAATCCTTTCATTACAAGTGACATAAGTAAGGGACCATTCAGAACCCAACGGTTTGAGGTATTCCCTTGCGAGGGTTGAGTGCGGCCTTAAATCTCATTTTCCCGGTTCACACCAGGTGGCGACTCCATTATTCTCCAGTTTAGTCTCCCGTGGCTACTCCGTACTCCCAACTAGGCCGCAAGCCTAGAACAGCATGCGTCGCCTAGTTTCTGTGTCCCACAGTCTGGCGACTCCACTGGGATAGAGAATCGGTCCCGAAATATTGTCTTGTAATGTTTGGATTTATGTTCTAATTGACCGTGTCTATAGTGGATAAAATGGGGGTTTAATCAAAGGCATTTTGAGGCTAGGTAATGGTTTGGTGTCTTCCTTCATTCACTACCTTTCTAGAAGGAAAAGCTGTGAAGGCACCTATATAGCCATCTACCCGTAGCCTATTGTGATGGACTAATTTGGAGGACTCGTTGTTTATTCCTGTCACCAAGCGATAAAACCTAAGAGGCTAGGGTACTTAAGAGAGCCTCGCTCCACCCTCCCTCTGGGGAATCTACAACGGGAAATCCATTTGACAGTCAGTCACACACCATAGCTCATTGGCACGTACCTTAGTGTATAAAAAGGGTGCGCTCACTTGGTCGCTCGAACCCTTGATTGGGGAGACCTAGTTGTGGGCCATCCTTCGCCGGTGAGAGCCTTTGTCTACACTCTTGCGAACCCACCCATAGACCGGGGTTGTATGGTTAAAGTAACAATTATTTCCTTGAGTATGTGCTTGTAGACCATCCTCATTTGGATGCAGTTGGACTATTGTCAGAAATGCGAACTTGCTGGGCCATTTAAACTGGGGCGAGTTCGTACCTTATGACCATTAGGCCCAAAGCTTCTGAAATGTTGATGGGCCATTCTGTAGAAATCATTGTTTTATGTTTGCATTATCTTTCTTTTATGCTTGTGTTTGGGAACATCGTCGTTTGGATCCATTTGGGCCATTTGTCATGGGATGTGGGCTTGTTGGGCCATTTAAACTGGGACAAGAACGTATCTTATGACGATTGGGCCAAAAGCTCCTAAAACGCCAATGGGCCATTATATGTTTTTGTTTAGGAACATTATCATTTGGATACGGTTGGACTTCTTGCCATGAGATGTGAACTTGTTGGGCCATTTAAACTGGGGCGAGTTCACTCCTATGACAGTTAGCCCAAAAGCTTCTATAATGATGATGGGCCGATTTGTGTGAAAATTTTCATGAGTTGATATATTCCTTGTATCGCATGCACCTCATGCATACATGCATCATGCTAACCCTTGTGTTCTAAAAGATATCATAGAGTCCCGTTGGGTTAGGGAAGAGGGAAGACTCACCAAAAGACCGATAACATATATGAGTGGATCAGAAAATGAGATATCTCGCATGGACCAACTGGAGAATGGTTTCGTCAAAATTACCAAACAGTTGCAAGCCTTGACTACTGCCATGGAAAATATGGTTGTGCCCCGTGCTGGGGGAAATTCTGAGAATGTGAGGCGTGAGGAGCCTCTGAATGGGTCGGGGGATGATATCCCCACTTTTGATGATGACATGGCAGAATATGCAACAGGCAGAGTGATTGGGTCTCAGGCCGAGATACAGAAACTCCGTGAACAGGTAGAGTCCGTTACCCATAAGATGAAGGGTAAGGACGAAGACTTACTAGACTATGAGGCGATGAGCTTTGAAGAACAGCTACCAGCTCAGTTCAAAATGCCTGATATGGCCAAGTTCAATGGGAATGGGGACCCGAGGGTCCATCTCCGACAATATGTGTCAGTTATGAGTTCAGTGGGCCTGACACAGCGCCAAGCTCAGAAGATGTTTGGGATGTCACTTGAGGGGGCACCCGTAGTGTGGTATCACAATCTTGAGAAAAATGTTAAGGAAGATTGGAGGGAATTGGTAGATGCATTTCTGAAACAGTATGTTACAGACTTGGAAATTGATTTGTCACTCCGTGATTTGGAGAATACTAAGCAGAAGCTGGAAGAAAGCTTCAAGGAGTATGTAGACCGCTGGAGAAGCCAACTTCTGAAGATGCAGACCAGGCCCTCAGAGAAGGACCAGATTAAAATGATCATAAAGGGCACCAATCCCTCAATTTATGGCAAGTTGAGGAGAATGACCTCCATGATTGCAGATTTTCGACAGTTGAGGGCGACTGTCATGGATATTGAAGAAGAAAAAGCTGAGAACAGAAAGTTCTATGGCCAGAATAGGAGGACTTTTGGGGGGCATTCTGAGACTAAGCCCGCTACTGCCAAGGTTACTGCCATCAGAAACCGGCAATTCTCCAACCTTGGTAGACCTTTGTCGAAGGTATTTGAAAAGTTACAGGGACAAGGAATCTTGAAACCCTTAGAAGGCAAGCCACTTCAACACCCCCCACCGCCACACATAAATGTGAACCTTTATTGTCACTTCCACCAGCTACATGGCCATGACACCGACAACTGCACCCGCCTCAGGCATGAAATTCAAGATCTCATAGATTCCCATAAAATACCTGACCCAGGAAAAGAACAACCCAACACACCACAGAAACCCTCTACCAAACTACCACTCCGTCCACCCACCACCCACTACATGATCAACTCTGGATTGCCTGAAACTTTTGTCCTTAAGCTCTCAACCACTCAGCTTCTTTCATTGGGATAGGGAACGACAGCAGTGGGGGAACATAGGCCAAGGAAGAAGGCAATGCTGCGAATGATAAAGCTGTTACTCCTGGTTTATTTGACCTTGCATTTTCAAAGACATTGAGTTTATCTACTTGTTTGAACCGTTTCTTAATGATAATAAAGATGTTCATTTCGCTTACTTGCCTGAGGCTCTTCCTTTCAACCTGTAACATAAGTATATTTGGCAAAAGCATTCAACCTTGGTACTATGATACTCAGCGATGTTTAGAACACGAGGAATTCCCGAAAGAAGCAAGCAGAAAAGATAAGATAGACATTCAGAAATTGGGAAATAGAGGCAGTGAAAATATCAGACTTGGAAGGGAATTAGTTCACCGAGCTGATCAAAGTAGAAAGATTGAAGCAGTAGCTTACCTGAGGAAAAGAAGACTGAGCAGTCGCCAAGAGAATTAGCAGAAGACCTAACCCAACGGGATGGGAAACTCATTCACGCATGCATGCATACACGTAACATATTTTGCATTCATTTTTGTGTTTTGTGTTTTTTTTTTGTATTCCCAGGCTTTGAAGAAGAAAAGAGAAAGCGGCAAATGAAAGCCAATTAGAAGCATCAACATAACATCAGCAGTTTACGGACGAGTCCCAGGGTTGAGGCCCATATCAGTACCAGTTTGGGGCGAGGCCCACATCAGTTTGAGGGCAATGCCCACATCATCATCAATCTGGGGCGAAGCCCACATCAGTACCAGTTTGGGGGCGAAGCCCACATCAGTACCAGTTTGGGGGCGAAGCCCACATCAATACCAGTTTGGGGTGAGGCCCACATCATTATCAACATCATTTTTACCGGGTATGCCACTCTGGGGGCGGGCCCATATCTTTATCAGAATCAGTCTGGCCGAGTATGGCACTTTGGAATGGCACTCGAGAATGGAGCAGGTTCGAGAATGAACAAGCCAAGAATGGCAATCCGAGAATGGAACAAGGTTCGAGAATGAACAGCCAAGAATGGCAATCCGAGAATGGAACAAGGTTCGAGAATGAACAAGCCGAGAATGGCAATCCAAGAATGAACAAAGCCGAGAATGAAAAAGCCGAGAATTGCAATCCAAGAATGGAGCAAGGTTCGAGAATGAACAAGCCGAGAATGGCAATCCAAGAATGGAGTAAGGTTCGAGAATGAACTAGCCGAGAATGGAAATCCGAGAATGGAACAAGGTTCGAGAATGAACAAGCCGAGAATGGCAATCCAAGAATGGAACAAGGTTCGAGAATGAACAAGCTGAGAATGGCAATCTGAGAATGGAACAAGGTTCGAGAATGAACAAACCGAGAATGGCAATCCAATAATGGAGTAAGGTTCGAGAATGAACAAGCCAAGAATGGTAATCCGAGAATGGAACAAAGTTCGAGAATGAACAATCCGATAATGGTGATCCGAGAATGGAGCAAGGTTCGGGAATGAACAAACCGAGAATGACAATCCGAGAATGTAGCACAATTCAGGAATGGACCGCCTGAAAGTAACGATTCAAGAATGGACCACCTCTCATCAACTCGGTTCGAGAATGGACCACCTCACAACAAAATCAACTCAACTCAGCTCGAGGCAGCAGATGAGCCAGGTAAGTGAAAATGCATTACATAACTTTGATAGGATTGTTCAAAGTCACACACTGCACAAGTCCCATCAAAGTGGGGGCGACTGTAGGCATTGCATTTTTGCATGTGAAACCCGATGATGAGTCTCAGTTGGAGGCACTACCTTTTTAGTTAAGGATATTGCGGGCGGGCGGTCGTCGGAAGGGAATCGATATTTCGTTAGATCATTGTTCACTTATTTAGCGTCAAACTCGCTTGTTGGACCTCTGTTTAGATCACCTTTGGCCCAAAAAAACCAAAACCCTTGTAATCTAGCCCATGCACACCTAAGCCCACTCACCAAACCAACACAACACCTAGCCCACCAAGAGAGGCCCACACGCCCATAGCCCCTAAAATACACACAAATTAAATCAAATATTAATTAAATTAAACATTAACTAAATAAAATATTAATTAATTGATTTACCAAATTAAATAAAACATAAAATATAATTATACCAATTTAAATATATTGACTTCCTAATCTAAACCAATCTTGTCTCCATCAAATCCATTGCTTTCCTTCTTTAACACTAAATCAATTCCCTTCCTTGTGAGACAAGGATAAACCCTAGCTCTAGTCTATATAAACAACACTTTTCCAAGCCATCCCCCTCGCCCAACTACAAGACACTCACGACCAAACAAAATAAACCCTAATACTCATATCCCTCACGATTCACCAGCCCACTGCACGTCCTCACTGCTCACAAAGCCCTTCACGTAGCCACACGTTGCTTCAAAGACCTCATCACGTCTTCACGCACATACACTTGCACCCTCCACACGTCCCCTGCTCACGCCAACCATATGCCCTTTGCCCCACGAACACGCATCTGCTGACCAAACACTTGCACCCTAAAAATCTTCACGCACTCACAAACTCTCACGCCAATAGCCACCTAAAATCCACTCACTCACAGCCCACGTGAGGGCCACAAACCCTAAAATCCCTCACGCCACTCTCACCTAAACACGAACATAGCTTGCCTTCATGCTAAGGCTCTCACCGACCAAATAAACAACGCCCCTCACGCGTCCCTCACTGACGCACAGCTCACAAATCATCAAAACAAGCACACACCTTACACGAATCAGCCCTTCACGAACCAAGACTAACCTGACCGAATAAACACCCCAGTAAACTGTCTTGAAACTGTCCCAAAAACTGCCCGAAATTGCACCCAGAACTGTCCCGAAACAGCCCCTAATACACCAAAAAATAGTGACCAGAAAACCGTGAGGAAACAGTAGCAAAACGGAGGTCAAACATCAAGCAAAACAGAAAAACAGTGAGCTAAGACGCTAAACCAGTGAACCAGAGAAGTTGAGGAGCTTTACCCTTCCGATCTTCGTGAAACGCAAGTCCGAAAGTCGGCAAGAAAGGTTAGACCTGAGGGTATTTTCCACATTCTTTTCTATTTTATTTTTATTATTTATTGAGTATTGTTCGCATGATTATTATGTTAAAATGCATGTTGTGGCCCTTGAGTAGATAAATATGCATGTATTACGAAATACTGTATGTTGTGGCCTTGGAATAAAATGAAAAATGTGTCAACTCTCGCGGTATATCGGATGGAAACCCGGACATAAATTTCATAGCCGATTCCTAATGGACAGTAGTATGATCTGTACTCGGGATACAACTCCACGTACCGCTTGAGTAAACGGCACATTCTTTTGTTTAATGTTGCTTTGATTTACTTGTTATTTGTCATTTAAATTCCGCACGTTATTTGTTTATGCATGATGTGATCGAGCGCATGGGCTTAGTAAGTTGAATTAAAGGTCCCTTATTTTGAGGGGTTAAAATCCTTTATCACGATGCTTTGCCGCGCCGATTGATGTATATTCGGTTGAATGTAAGATGTGTTCAATCGGGTATACGAAGCCGATATTATGGTCTTTATTTTTTATATGCATTGTGTTAATTGCGCATGGGCTTATTAAGTGCGATGAAAGGTCCTCTAATTGAAGAGGTTAAAATCCTTTACCACGATGCCTCGCCGCGCCGGATATCTTTGTATTCACTTTTGTTTTATATATATGCGTTGTGTTAATTGCGCATGGGCTTAGTAAGTGCGATGAAATGTCCTCTAATTGAAGAGGTTAAAATCCTTTACCACGATGCTTCGTCGTGCCGGATATCTTTGTATTTACTTTCGTTTCATAAATATGCATTGCATTAATTGCGCATGGGCTTAGTAAGTGCGATGAAAGGTCCTCTAATTGAAGAGGTTAAAATCCTTTGCCACGATGCTTTGCCGCGCCGAATAAGGTGTATTCGATTGAGTGTGAGATGTGTTCAATCAGATACGCGAAGCCCGATATCATTTTCTTTACTTTATATATGCATTGTATTATGTGCGCATGGGCTAAATAAGTGGGATTAAAGGTCCTCTATATCGAGGGGTTAAAAGCCTTTACCACGATGTTTTACCGCGCTTCTTGCCATGGCATTTATCTTTTAGCACATCATTGCTCTGTTCACGCATGTATTATGAAATCCCATATAGTCATCCTTATCTTTGTATTCATCGTAATGAAAAGCACATTTATTCCATTGGTTGCATCATTTACCTTAGTCTTGGCTTATTGTATTACTATATATATATCCATGTTATGATAGCATTTGAGTATTATTTCTTGTGGTATATCGGATGGAAACCCAGAAATAAATTCCGTAGCCGATTCTGAATGGATGGTAGTGCGGTTTGTACTTGGGATACAATTCCACGTACCACTTGGAAAAGTGCTCACATGTGTTGTCACACCCGTCCCCTTAGGTAGGGTAGGGGTGAGACGGAGAACTGAAACTGGCAGAGTTTCCCCTGTAATATGGACTAATCCTCCAAATACAAGGAAAAATCTAAACTGAAAAATAAAATAACATCATAAAACTAGGATCTCCATGATCCAATTCAACATAATATCCATAAAGGAAACACAATAACCTCAGAATCAACTAAAGGCTCATTGCCTAACATCAGAATACAAATATTCTCAAGAAATACATAACAAAGACACTCTACTGTTGGCACAACCTTTTCTCTACTGGCAGGAAATGATGACGAAACAGCAGATGAAAGAACGATCTACTAATCTGCTAAACCTGAAATGTTAAGGAAGGGGGGGTAAGCTTACGCTTAGTGCAATGGATCACAGCTTAGTGCCGTGGATAATCAAGTAACAAGGTGGATCGAACAAGTCTTTCATAATATAAATAAATACATAAGCTGTAAATCGATATCTCAAACATTACTTGAAATCGTAAATCTCATTTTTCATAAAACTCAAATCATAAATCTCATTTCTCATAAAACTCAAATCATAAATCTCATTTCTCATAAAGCTCATACTGTTCAAAATACTCTGTAATGACAAATCTGTTTATTCATCTATATGCACAACCTCATGACAAATACGGCAAAGCTGGCAACATGGGGCTTCCCCACGGCAAAACTGGCATCCGGAGCAAACTGGCAACGTGAGACCTTATCTCACGGCAATAACTGGCAACATGAGACCTTATCTCATGGCAATAATCTGGCAAATATAAGTACACGGTGTGCATCCTAACATAAAAATCATTTCCAAAATCCATGCTCATATATCTCAAATCATGCAAGTTTCTCATATATCACAAACACATGATTTCAACATAATCAATATTCGATCCATACCTTATAGCAAAATATATAAACTTTCTAAAAACAAACTCATTTAATGCATTACCTTAAAATTCATTTAAGAAAACATACATACTATATACTTTTGAAAACATCAATGTTACAGGCTTATCCACTCACCTGGTGAGCTGACTACTGAGAAAGGAACTAGGCAGGATCGTCCCTACTTACGGTATCACGATCACCTATAGAGATAAAAGAAAATTTACTATGTGCTCATATACTGTTCTAGACTAGCTAAATGGCTCAGATTCTCATTTTACGCGTTTGCGGCAAAACTTGTGGAAAAGTTTTCGTAAATGCTACGGAAGAGTCTCGAATCCTCCGAACCTATCCAGAAAGACTTAATTACCCTCGCAATATCATATTTACATCTTAACCATGGTTACGGTCATCTACGCTCAATCGCGCGAGAAATTCCGTTTTACCGGAAACTCGCTAATTCTACCGGATCGATCAAATCTAATCCGTTTCTCCCCGGATTCTACCACATTTATCGTTTTAACATATTAAAACATACCCAATTCATCTCATGCTAATCCGCTACACTACGGAACTACTGGAAACATCCGAATATAAAACTGTAAACTTTAAAATGACGAATTCTAAACGGAGAGTCGTACCGAACTTTCGAGGCCATATTCGGACTCCCATCGGCCATACGAACGCGCTGGTGTCAACGAAATTCCGATCGGAGCTACTGTTCATCTAGGTCTACTATTCACGCGAATCTTCTTTCCTCGTTTTGCGTGCCATCGAGCACGGATCGGGAAAACCGTCACCACCATCTCGTAGTACTCGTCGAGGGCTTCAATTTGATAGGTGGCACGGCTCGTGGTTCGAAGCGACGAGCCGGGATCGGGAACTTCATTGCCGCGACTTATTTCCCTCTCCTGCGCCGTTTCCGGCGTTGCTTGGCCGATCGCCGGCCACCAGCACATCCCCCTTCGCCGGACGAAGCTGCCGGTGGTGGTCCGCCGGCGTGAAGGTGGCCGGATGTCAGTCTCTCTCTCTCTCTCTCTCTCTCGTACGTACTGCTTCCTACTTCTTTTCTCTTTTTTTTTTGTGTTCTGTATATGCTGAATAATAATAAATAATAATAATAATAAAAATATCTAATTCCGGAAATTACCAATATGTCCCCACTAATAAGGGTATTTTCGGAAATCTTCACTTTCGAAGCCCTTCTGATGTGATTCTCGAAATGTGTTCAACACGAAAGTTGTTCGTCTCTGAAAAACGAGTCTGATGATTCAAGAATCAACTCAATCGGAGTTCGTTTGCTAAATTCAAGCCCAAAACTGTAAACTATACGCATATAGTAAAAATCACGTAACTGATTCTTGGTCCCCACGCGCTTTCCAACGCGACGAAAATTCATTTCATATTATTCTGATCCATATTTCATCACTTAAACACTTATTCTTCATTATCATTATATTCCAAGACTATATCGTCAGTCTGGGAATCTCCTAGAACAGTCCCGAAAATCTGGGATGTTACATGTGTGTTTGTGTCCATATTAGTTATCTTCTTTTGCACCACGTCATATCATGCTTACTTTAATGCCTAATTGCATCCTTAATTGTCTTTTTGCATTATGTACTTAATTGACTCTTTTACGCATGGACATGTAATGGCTATTTGTTTATGCTTCCGCACGTATAAGTATGATATGTCTATGAAATCACATGTTCGCCATTATTTGATTCGCTTTTATGTGTGCTTGCGTGGTTAGTGTGTGCTTGTGTTTCCATGAATACAATATGCCAATGAAGTTGTATGTTCGTTGCTACTTTGACGTACTTTCAAGCATGCAATCTTAGATGTAAGATATATGCAAATTTAGGTGTAAGTTTTATTTTTGCGCATATGAACTTAGAAGCATGATACTCTTGGAAATAAGTGTTACTTAAGCTTGATTAAATTATTACACAAATCCTTTCATTACAAGTGACATAAGTAAGGGACTATTCCGAACCCAACGGTTTGAGGTCTTCCCTTACGAGGGGTGAGTGTGGCCTTAAATCTCATTTTCCCGGTTCACACCGGGTGGCGACTCCATTATTCTCCGGTTTAGTCTCCCGTGGCTACTCCGTACTCCCGACTAGGCCGCGAGCCTAGAACAGCATGCGTCGCCCAATTTCTGTGTCCTACAAGCTGTCCAAACAGTGAACTGGTCACTATTCGGGCAGCCCACGAACTGTCCAAATGTTTTGGGGGCTGACCTGGGCAGTCCCCATGAGCATTGGTCGGTCAGTTCGGTCGAAAACGCGTTTTATGCTATTTTGGGGAAAAATGTTTTCGCAAAAGTTTCGCGATGTTTCTATATTGTTTATGTCGTTATATGAAATCGAATAAATACGTTTAAGTGAAATATGAATGAATTATTAATATTGGATATTAAATAATTTATTCGTAAGTTTAAAAAAATTTAAACTACGATTTCGCCCGAACAACGCTCCTTCCGCTGCGCCTCTCTGATTTGACCCCAACAGATAAGCATGATTAATTAGTGTAATTGGTATTTTGGAAATGTTAATTTGACTAATTAATTATGGCTAAAGCACTTTAGTTAATTAAATTGTGAAATTTGGAATTTTAGAATTAATTAGTTGGGCTAAATTTGGAATTGGGCTAATAAAATTGTATTTGGGCTTAATGGGCTTGGTTGGGCCAGGTTTGGTTTAGGTTAATTGGTTGGATCCAATTGGGCCCAAAACCATATCCATAAAGTCCAAATATAATGAAATAGACCTTTAATATTTTAATTGGCCCTAATGGGCCTAAATTGATTTTTGGCAAATGGTGATTCCTTATTGGGCTTTGGTTGCCAAAGTCCATGCCTTATAAATTAATTGAAAGCCAATTGGACTTTAATTAAATTGACATTGGATGTTAATTGGGCTTTGAGATCCGTTAAGATTAGATTTAGAATCTAAGTCGCAAAGGCTCATTAATAAAGTGTAATTATTTAATTTGGAATTAAATAAAGAATTAGTATTGAATACAAATTAAATTGGATTTAATGTTGTAGTTTAATATAATTCAAGAATTCGTACTTTGAGTACTTATTCTTAAACCGAGTTTGACTCGCGCAAATCAAATCGTTGTTTGAACATTGGATGGTCATTAATTTCAGATTAATTAATTGGATTAGATTGATTGATAACATACTTTGTGTGAATACATGGATGTGATGTATGAATAATGTATATCGAATGGATATTAGATGGGTGAGGGCAATTTTGGAAATTGTTGTAATAAATTTAGAATTTATTAAATTGGACCTGCGTGTCCAGCCTATTACCTTTTGATTCTTTGTATTTCTCTTCTCACCTATTCCCCTCAATGTAAATGAGGTTTCTTTAGAAGTGTTATGTAATTGGGTAGAAGTAAGATTTGTGCTAGCGGGAGAGAGGAAATGGAGAGATTTGTTATAGGAACAAGTTGTTTTTAATATCCATCCGCATATCATTATTAATTTATTTACCGCGCCTTATTATGATTTTAGAATGCATGCTTAAGGGTGTATGATGAGACCTAATCAAAGATAATTAATTGGTTGCCAATTACGCGAAAACCCTCAAAATATATTAAGCGTTTTCCTTCCATTGAGTGATTCATTATCAAGACCCGAGATTGGCACTGGTTTGTTGGCCAAAGTCAATACCTTTGTCCATCGCGGATGTGTTTGAATCATGAAGGCTTTGTTCCATATCGCATGTCTTGTCCAAGTTGTGATTTGTTGGCCAAAGTCAAGATCACTCTTGTCCATCGACATCGATTACGAAGCTTTCCAAGGTCAATGGGTCCCGCTTAACTGGAATCATTAAGTTTGTTGTGCCAAAGCCAAGACTTAATTGATTCAGAGGAAAAAAGTTAGGGAATATATTTGATATATTGGAATATATAAGATATATGTTTCGGACTTGGATGTCCACCTACTGGATCTAGGAATTGGATGAGATCCAATTTATCTTAGAGATCTACCTAGTTAAATATCATACAACTTGTTGGCCAAAGTCAAGGTTGTGTGTTATTTAACGAGATCCTAGCCCACTAGGAAACAAGGTTTCCCGAGTACTCAACAGAGGGTTAAAGGCTCCCCGAAAATAGTGGGAGGCAAGTATTAAATTTGCAATTTTGTTTAGATACTTTCCAATATGCGCTCATTTCAATTTTTCGTCATTAATTTAAATAAATATATTAGTTGGACTAATATTTAATCGTTGTTTTAAATTAAACAGTTGGACTGTATTCAAACTACTTCAAATTATAGTTGATTATATAATTGGATTATAGTAATCAATATATTTGAATTTAACCAATCAAATTATAGTTGATTATATAGTTAGACTGTAGGAATCATTATATTTAATAGTACCTGAGATCATTGATTGGATAGTTGGACTATAGCAATCAAGATAACTGAAAGATTAGTGTTTAAAACATAATCCTGGGAGAAAATGTCATTAAACGGCTTTAATTTTCAGATTGGGAATAAAACCTCAGGATAGTCCTAGGAACTGAGAAGTTATTCTATTTGATAGAATTACATCTCGGGCCTAAGCTCGGAGTTGAGCAAATAGTAGAACATGATCTTTGGAAGATTCATGTGATGATAACTTTAGTGCTCAATCCTTTATACTTGATGAAATTGTTGGGGTTGGTGCTCAGAGCCGATTCCGGTTGTATTTCTTTATGAATACTTCTGTAAAACGTTATTATTTGAATAATATATGCAGTTTCTATAATTTAATGTATTTTTAATATGGTAAAGACGTAATGACCTTAGAATGATTGTCATGGTACTGTGCAAAAGCGTCGCAACAAGACATTGAGTAGTATCATGACGTTGTCATTCTCAGACTGTTCCTGGTCAAGGTTTACACTACTTGGTCAGTAAAACAAACCCGTTGAGACCGGTACATGTCGTATACATGAATATATGATTCCAATGGTTTCTCAATGAACCATAAGTCTTGGAGACTAGTATAGACGTGTAGGTGTTTATAGCGGATAAACACTGAGCGCCTCACCGAAGAGTCTTAAGGGATGGTACACCAACGTCAATAAGAATCTTGTCGGGTTGAGTAGCACTTGTGATTCTTAGACTTGAGATGCCACTGTGGGCACATGAGACATCTTCTACACTTAGATGGCAGTCACGTCCGATCTATTAAGATCAGACCTCCGCCTGTTCGTTGGGTGCAGACAGATCCTCAGGGTGTCCTGTGTGTGTCAAGATAGGATTCGTTAGTTCTGTGTATCAGAGCATATGTAGTCCATATGATTAGCAATCAGATAAAAACCATGGGCCCGTGGTACAATTTAGAAGCTAGTTCTAAATGTTCTTTTTGTGATTGCTAATAGAATAGTCGACTGGATAATCCTTATAGAGATTTGACGTTTACATCTATATCTCTGGGATTTATCCGGATACCTGTGACAGAGGAATTATACATTTGCCATGACCTCGACCTGTATGATTCAGCGAGTTTATCCGTGATCGTCATAATTTACGGGTGGATAAATTATGGACACGAAATTGATTTCGTGACGGATATGCCTGAATCTAGAGAGTCTCAATAATGAAATATACTCCGAGCACTAGGGCAACATTAATAATAATATTGATTATTTATAAAGTCGTTTAAAGGTTAAACGCAAAATACATGTGTAGGGACCCGATAGTCATTTCTTTAATTTTGTGTATTTGTAATTAATGCTTGATTAATTCAAATACACATTAATTAATTATCAAATTGAGATATTTGACTAATATCATAAATGAATATATGTATTTAATATTTATGTAAATATTATACATATATTTAATATATTTGTATTTAATTAATTAATTAATTATTTATTGTTAAATGATTAAATTAATTAAAGTATAGATATTTGAAGTTTTGATATTTATTTTAATGGCTAAGTTGCATTGTTGACTTGTTTGAATTTATCATTAAAGTGTTATGATCATTTAATCAAGTTGCAAGTTGAAATTCAAATGAAATTAAAACGAATTTCTTGTTAATTTCCTTAGGCAATTTTCGGCCAAGGCAATTTTGTAGCAAGTATATATTGTTTGTTTTCATTTGGTGAATAACCTAATACACTTTATCAAAACTCCATTAAAACAAAGCAAAGAAGGTAGAGAGAAAAGAAAAGAAAATCAAAGAAAAGCTTGGAATTTAGTAAGTATTTCCAACCTTCCATTAGAGAGTAATTGTTCCTCTTGTTGTGGGCTTCACTTGGTGATGTTCTTAAGTTTTTCTATTCATTATTCTTTGTGTTTTTATGGATGAAAGTTTGATGAAGGGGTTAAGCATGTATGAAGTGGAAGATTGTTACTAGTGTAGTAATAAGCATTCTTTTGATTTTTTGAACTTTGTTGCTAATCTAGAGTTGTTTACCCACTCTTAAATGACCTAGATTTGATCTATAGTTATTTCATTGTGTTGAGACTTGATTTGGATGGAAGAAACATGATTGAAGTAATTGATTTAACCAATTTGGTCTAATTTGTCCAATTTGAAGAAATTAAAAAATTAGGGTTTAAGACCACTTCCAAATTTGGGGCTTTTCATTTATATGGTGTATTTGGATGTGTATATGATGCATGTAAAATATTGGGTTGATTGGATTTTTCCTTGATGTGTTTTGAACCTTGAAAGTGCAAAATGCACAATCCCCCCCAAATGGAGGCTCTCGGCCAAGAAGAAACAAATTGGGAATTTTGTTGCTCTTGGTGTTTTGACATTTAGGACATGTTAAATTCATCTTAGAAATGATTTAGAATCATCCAAAATTGATTTGAACAATTTCGGACTAAAATGAACAAAATGCTAAGTTTTGGGGTAATTTGGTAATTACACAAAAATTTGATTTCTTGTGTAATATTTCATAATTTGAATATTGGACAATTAAATAAATAAGTTTATTTAATTTATCCGAGAAAAAGTTTTGAAATCGGAAAATTTGATTTTCCACTGTTTCCGCTGCGTTACCATATATCCGCCCTAAAATCCCTACAAAATGGTATCAGAGCAAGTCTGATTCTATGCCCCCTAATATGATTAGCCCTTTAATTCAATGTTAATCATGTTTTCTTGACTTTATACATGCATGTTATATTCTAATTTGATTAGATTTAAGGTTATGACATTTAGCGTAAAATCCCTAATTAATAAGGTTTAAATGTAATTATGTATTTGATGCATGTTATGTGGTCCGTCTTGTCAATACGGTTTATAAATATTTCTCCGTGACTACATCCAAGACCGTGCCTCTACTGTGAGGGTGTATCCGATAGAGATTTATTTATACCGGATGTATATCAGATACTAGATAAATTCAAGCGAAAGCAGAATCCTGAACGTGCCCTAGCTGTCAGGGTTACGCAAGTAACTTGAGTTTATCATTGGCGAGTTTAACCTTGGTACGTCTCCTTGTGGGCCTGCCTTAGCAGCGACAACGAGAAACGACCAGGACCGGAAACCCAGGAGTCACTAGTGAGTGATTGATAAATGAGTTGTCTACTTGATGAATATACGTAGGCTCTCACCGTGCCTCTGCTGTGAGCTGAAATATATTCACAGGATCCACTTTTCACTATTTGTATTTAATTTAATTATTAAATCTTTGTATTCTGTTTGGGGATTACAGTATTGCATGATTTAGTGGGAGGGGCATTTTTAGATTAAAAATCCATGATCTAGTTTATGCTTTTGATATTATATGAAACTGCTTATTTTCTGCTAACCGTTTTTCGTGATCTATATGATAGATTTGCGATGGCGGCACCATCCACTAATCAGTTTACGCGTATGCTTGATGCGAATAAACTTAATGGCGCAGAGAACTTCGCTGATTGGGATCTGGATTTGAGGATTGTCCTCGATTCCGAGAGGTTGGGATATGTTCTTGAGGGTCCACTGCCCCTTGTTGTGGCGGAGGACGCTTCACCGGAGGAACGCGAAGTCTTCCAAGCTTGGAAGGATGATGATTTAAGGGTTAAATCATACATCTTATGTTCGCTTTCACCGGGACTCAAGAAACAGTATTATGGCATGTCAGATGCCTATACTATGATGACACGATTAAGACAATTGTTTGAGAACCAAGAACAAATAGTTGTTCACAAGGTAGCAATGGAATTGTTCCATGCGCGATTGGATGAGGGTCAAGCTGTTAGCCCGCATGTTCTTCAAATGATCGATTTGATCGATCAATTGAGGCAACATAATCTCATTCTAAATGACATTCTCGGTAGGACTGTCATTCTTGGTTCTCTCCCAGATTCTTATCGCCAGTTCGTGATGTACTTCAACTTGAATGGGACTATCCGTACCTACCATGAGTTGCATAGGATGTTGCTCACGGCAGAGGAGGACCTCAAGAAGGGAGTACCGACTCGCCCTCCGAGACCCACTTCTCTTTCTGCTTCTTCCCAGGCCTGGCCAAAAGAGGAAGAAGAAGAAAGGGAAGAAGAAGAAAGGTTTTGGTCCTCAACCACATGCAAAGATAGCTAAGCCCAAAAGGGCTTCTGAAGACAAGTGCCATCACTGCAGCAAAGTCGGGCACTGGGAAAGGAACTGTCCTGACTACATAGCCCAGCTGAGGAGGGAGAGAGCATCTACATCATGTACATTTATTTTTCCAGTTATTGATATATCTTTGGCTTGTGAAGCCGTTACATCCAACTGTATTTTAGATTCTGCTTGTCCCATTCACATTTGCAATTCGTTGCAGGTGCTGAAGGAAAGTAGAAAACTGAAGCCTGGAGAGATGCAGTTGCGATTCGGGAGTGGAGACTCTCTGGATGCTGTTGCAGTGGGAGTATACGAGATCGCATTGCCGAATGGGACACTTTTGTTAAATGACTGCCATTTTGTGCCTGGATGTGTAGCTAATATTATATCACTTTTGTATTAGATACATAAGGCTTTGTATTAATATTAAGAATTGTTCTTTATATTTATATGATAAAAGTAATATTCAGATCCTTTGTTGTCCAAACCAGCATGGTCATTATACATTGCAAACTTCAAAAGATATTTTAAATACTGGAGTTAATAAACGTAGTTTACCTGTAATTAATAATACTGAACTTTGGCATATGCGGCTGGGTCACATAGGCGTTAAACGCCTTACCCAATTGGTTAGGAATGGTTTGATACCAGATATTACCATTGAATCCTATCCAACTTGTGAATCCTGTATTCAGGGTAAGATGACAAAGCCCCATTTTCTGGTGTTGGACACCGCGCCACTAACTTACTGGAACTCGTACATTCTGATGTATGTGGTCCCTAAGTCAGACTGCTCACAGTGGTTATTCATACTTTTTTACCTTTACCGATGATTTGTCACGGTACGTTATGTGTATTTGATGCGACATAAATCGGAAACCTTTGAAAAGTTCAAAGAATTCCGAAATGAAGTAGAAAAACAAACTGGTCAAAATATTAAATGCCTTCGATCTGATCGAGGCGGTGAATATATGAGTGGTGAGTTCATGGATTATATGAAGGAGAATGGGATTCTCGCTCAATATACTCCCAGGTACTCCACAGCCCAATGAAGTATCTGAGAGGAGAAATCATACTTTATTGGATATGGTCCGATTGATGTTGAGTTTTACAGATTTGCCCTATTACTTATGAGGCTACTCTCTTTTAATAGCTGCACATCTTTTGAATAAGATTCCTTCAAAAGCTGTTCCTACGACTCCGTATGAGATATGGTTCGGTAGGAGACCAAATCTTAGTTACATTAAGGTTTGGGATTGTCCTGCCTATGTCAGGGTGACTCAGCAAGATAAGCTTTCGCCTCGAGGGAAAAAGTTTAGGTTTGTCGGATATCCTTCGAATACGAGGGGATATATGTTCTATGATACCGAGCATCGAAATGTGTTCGTAGCTCGCTTCGCAAAATTTCTAGAAGTAGAATTTTTGTCTGAAGGTGGTAATCATAGACAGGTTGAACTTGATGAAGTCCAACCTGAAAACAACGAACCAACGGAGGAACCTGAAGTTCAAGTAGATGAAGGACCTTCAACACACACACTCCGTAGGTCAGAAAGGGTATCTAGACCTCTTGAACGCTTGTATTTGATACAAGAAAAGAGTCTGGATGTTCTCTTAGTTGAAGAGACTGATCCTTTCACCTATAGAGAATCGATGTTAGACATCGACTCCATGAAATGGTAAAGTGCCATGAAATCCGAGTTAGACTCAATGCATGAGAATCAAGTTTGGGACTTGGTTCCGCTTCCCGAAGGAATTGTTCCTATCGGTTGTAAATGGGTTTACAAAAGGAAGCGCGGGCCTGACGGTAAGGTTGAAACTTACAAGGCCCGACTGGTAGTAAAAGGTTACACGCAGCGACCTGGTATCGACTACGATGAAACTTTTTCACCAGTAGCAATGCTTAAGTATATTCAGATTTTGCTTTCTATAGCTGCGTATCATGACTACGAGATTTGGCAAATGGATGTCAAAACGGCTTTTCTAAATGGATTTCTTGATGAAGAAATCTATATGGAACAACCGGAAGGTTTTGCGTCCAGCGAAAACTCGGGTATGGTATGTAAGCTTAAGAAGTCCATTTATGGATTTAAACCAGCTTCACGAAGTTGGAATCTTCGATTCGAGGAGATTATTAGATCGTCTGGTTTTCTCAAGAATTCGGGAGAATCCTGTGTGTATCAGAAAGCTAGTGGGAGCATGGTCGTATTTTCAGCCCTATATGTTATAGACATCCTAATCATTGGGAATGATTTAGGTATGTTACAAAGCGTCAAAGCGTACCTCTGTAAGAATTTCTCCATGAAGGACCTGGGAGAAACTTCCTATGTTTTAGGGATAAAACTCTATAGAGATAGACAAATGAGGCTGATTGGGTTATCCCAATCAACGTACATAGATAAGATCTTGGAACGATATAATTTTGGTAACTGTAAGACAGCCAACATACCGTTCAGACATTGGATTCATCTTTCAAAGGAGATGAGTCCACAAACAGAAGATGAGAAGGTTAAAATGTCTAACCAACCTTATACGTCGTGTTTGGGTAGCATAATGTATGCCATGTTATGTAAAAGGCCTGATATCAGTTTCGCTGTTAGCGTAACTAGTAGATATCAGTCCAATCCAGGTAATGACCATTGGATGGCCATTAAACATATCCTCAAGTATCTTAAAGGTACTAAGGATAAGTTAATAATTTTTGGAGGAAACGAACTGCAAGTTAACGGGTATACGTATTCTGATTTCCAATCGGATCTCGATGATAGAAAGTCTACATCTGGATTCGTATTTACCCTTAACGGAGGTGTAGTTTGTTGGAAGAGTTCCAAACAGGGTTCGACAGCAGATTCCACCACTAAGGCGGAATATATTGCAGCTTCTGAAGCTGCAAAAGAGGCTGTGTGGATAAAGAACTTTGTCACAAAATTGGGAGTTGTCCCAAGTATTGAGAATGCGATTCCATTATACTGTGATAATACTAGAGCCATTACGCAAGCAAAGGAACCGATGGAGCATCAGAAGTCGAAACATGTGGAACACAAGTACCACATCATTCGAGAGATTGTGTCGCGAGGGGATATTGTCGTGTGCAAGGTACCGAGTGAAGATAATGTAGCAGACCCGCTGACGAAGGCCATACCTCCGAAGTTGTTTGATAAACACGTGGAGTCGATGGGTATTAGATACAATCGTTATTGGCACTAGAGCAAGTGGGAGTTTTTGTTGGGGTTGGTGCTCAGAGCGCCAATTCCCGGTTGTATTTCTTTATGAATACTTCTGTAAAATGTTATTATTTTGAATAATATATGCAGTTTCTATAATATAATGTATCTTTTAATCTGGTCAAGACGTAATGACCTTAGAATGATTAGTCATGGTACTGTTGCAAAAGCGTCGCAACAGACATCGAGTAGTATCATGACGTTGTCATTCTCAGACTGTTCCTGGTCAAGATTTACACTACTTGGTCACTAAAGTAAACCCGTTGAGACCGGTACATGTCGTATATAGGAATATATGATTCCAATGGTTTCTCAATGAACCATAAGTCTTGGAGACTAGTATAGACGTGTAGGTGTTTATAGCGGATAAACACTGAACGACTCACCGAAGATTCTTAATGGATGGTACACCAACGTCAATAAGAATCTTGTCGGGTTGAGTAGCACTTGTGATTCTTAGACTTGAGATGCCACTATGGGCACATGAGACATCTTCTACACTTAGATGGAAGTCACGTCATCGATCTATTAAGATCAGACCTCCGCCTGTTCGTTGGGTGTAGACAGATCCTCAGGGTGTCTTGTGTGTGTCAAGATAGGATCCGTCAGTTCTGTGTATCAGAGCATAGGTAGTCTATATGATTAGCAATCAGATAAAAACCATGGGTCCGTGGTACAATTTAGAAGCTAGTTCTAAATGTTCTTTTTGTGATTGCTAATAGAATAGTCGACTGGATAATCCCTATAGAGATTTGACGTTTACATCTATATATCTGGGATTTATCCGGATACCTGTTACAGAGGAATTATACATTTGCCGTGACCTCGACCTGTATGATTCAGCGAGTTTATCCATGATCGTCATAATTTACGGGTGGATAAATTATGGACACAAAATTTGATTTCGTGACGGATATGCCTGAATCTAGAGAGTCTCAATAATGAAATATACTCCTAGAGCACTAGGGCAACATTAATAAATAATATTGATTATTTATAAAGTCGTTTAAAGGTTAAACGCAAAATACATGTGTAGGGACCCGATAGTCATTTCTTTAATTTTTGTGTATTTGTAATTAATGCTTGATTAATTCAAATACACATTAATTAATTATCAAATTGAGATATTTGACTAATATCATAAATGAATATATGTATTTAATATTTAATGTAAATATTATACATATATTTAATATATTTATATTTAATTAATTAAAGTATAGATATTTTGAAGTTTTGATATTTATTTTAATGGCTAAGTTGCAATTGTTGACTTGTTTGAATTTATCATTAAAGTGTAATGATCATTTAATCAAGTTGCAAGTTGAAATTCAAATGAAATTAAAACGAATTTCTTGTTAATTTCCTTAGGCAATTTTCGGCCAAGGCAATTTTGTAGCAAGTATAAATTGTTTTGTTTTTCATTTGGTGAAATGACCTAATACACTTTATCAAAACTCCATTAAAACAAAGCAAATAAGGTAGAGAGAAAAGAAAAAGAAAATCAAAGAAAAGCTTGGAATTTAGTAAGTATTTCCAACCTTCCATTAGAGAGTAATTTGTTCCTCTTGTTGTGGGCTTCACTTGGTGATGTTCTTAAGTTTTTATATTCATTATTCTTTGTGTTTTTGATGGATGAAAGTTTGATTAAGGGGTTAAGCATGTATGAAGTTGGAAGATTGTTACTAGTGTAGTAATAAGCATTCTTTTATGGTTTTTTGAACCTTGTTGCTAATCTAGAGTTGTTTACCCACTCTTAAATGACCTAGATTTGATCTATAGTTATTTCATTGTGTTGAGACTTGATTTGGATGGAAGAAACATGATTGAAGTAATTGATTTAAATAATTTGGTCTAATTTGTCCAATTTGAAGAAATTGAAAAATTAGGGTTTAAGACCACTTCCAAATTTGGGGCTTTTCATTTATATGGTGTATTTGGATGTGTATATGATGCATGTAAAATATTGGGTTGATTGGATTTTTCCTTGATGTGTTTTGAACCTTGAAAGTGGAAAATGCACAAACCCCCCCCCCCCCCCCCAAATGGAGGCTCTCGGCCAAGAAGAAAAAAATTGGGAATTTTGTTTCTCTTGGTGTTTTGACATTTAGGACATGTTAAATTCATCTTAGAAATGATTTAGAATCATCCAAAATTGATTTGAACAATTTCGGACTAAAATGAACAAAATGTTAAGTTTTGGGGTAATTTGGTAATTACACAAAAAATTGATTTCTTGTGTAATATTTCATAATTTGAATATTGGAAAATTAAATAAATAAGTTTATTTAATTTATCCGAGAAAAAGTTTTGAAATCGGAAAATTTGATTTTCCACTGTTTCCGCTGCGTTACCGGATATCCGCCCTAAAACCCCTACAACAATGACACTTTAATTTTGTTGTCAAAATTAAGGATTAGATCATTGTACCATGATGATGAAATTAAAGATCTTCATAGATCTATTCTTAGATCTTAGAAGTACAAATTGCATAAGAAGCTCTTTAGCTCGCGTATGTCAGAGGGTGCATCTGTCGAGCACTAGGTGTCGCAGATGATTGCTGACATCGATCAGCTAGGTTATCTGGGCATTACCTACGTGGCCGAGACTACTAAAGATTTGATCTTATAGTCTCTACCCGAAAGCTGGGGCAGGTTCATTATGAACCAAGAGTAAACTCTTGGAGAGTTGATGGCTATGCTCTAGGAGGCAGAGCCAAAGCTTCTAAAATGGGCAAAGGCAAAATCATTACAGTCTTCTGGGAAGACAAATGACATATCCCAAGATGTCTGCCTAAACTGTGGCAAATGGGGTACTGGATGCGTGACTGCCGTATGGACAAGGCAGACATGAAGGAAGAGAAGACGAGCAAGGCTCGGCTTCAAGTATGTTTGTCATAAACATGTTCACTATTAGTTTCAAAATTGGATTTTGATACTAGATGTGGTACATATATATGTACTGAAGTGCAGAATCTGCTGATTAGCAGGATACTGAGTTCAGTTGAGATTTATCTGTGAATTGGAAACGGGACGAGAGTCGCTGTTTTAACCGTAGAAACCTAAGTTTAGGAACTACCCTTCGAGTGTGTACTTAAATTAGGAAACTATCATAATGTAACTAGTTTGACTATAAACATTATCTCTATATCAGAGTATAACTCGTTGCGGGTATACCTTTATATTCTAGAACACTAAAGTGTTTTATTTTATAAAGATGATATTGAGATAAGCACATTAGAAGTGAATAACAATATTTATATTTTGAATATAAATAAATCTCAAACGTATAACATGACAAACAAATAGCTCAAACTTATTTGATCAGATGAGACTTATTTGTGGCATTATTGTCTGGGACACATTAAACAAGACTCGTATATCTACACTTTTGAAGAGTGGATACTAGGACGGATTTGATCTTATTCAAATAATGTCTACGAATCTAGTTTATTGGGCAAAGTGCCTAAAACACCTTTTACTTGGTAAAAGTGCAAGTGCCACCGATCTGTTAGCCCTCATTCATAGTGACGTAAGTGGGCCCATATCTAGCTAGGCTAGAGGTGGATATGAACACTTCGTAACCTTTACGAATGTGGCATCACATTATGGTTATGTGTTTCTTTTGAAACACAAATCGGAAACTTTTGATAAATTCAAAGAGTTTCAACACGAAATAGACAGACAGATCGGCTAAAGTATAAAACCGTCACAGTTAGACCATGGTGGAAAATACTTAAGCAATAAGTTTCTCGAAAAGAGTATAATATTCTTTCACATTGGACTCCTCCCGGAACACCTCAATTGGACGGTGTATCCGAACAGAGAAACCGAACCTTGTTGGACATAGTAAGGTTAATAATGAGTCGCTCTGAGCTACCATTTTCCTTCAAGGGATACGCATTAAACAGTGCAACACTTATTTTGAATAAGGTTCCGTGAATATCTGTTAGACAGATTTCATATTAGATATGGACAGGAAAGAAACCGGGTTTTCTAATTCCTGATGATTTGGGAATGCTAGGCATATGTTTGGATGATACCAAACTAGAACCCAAATCGGATAAGTGCCTAATTTGTAGGTTATCCTAGGGAAACCAAAGTATAGTACTTATACAACTAACAAGAGAACAATGTAATTGTTGCTCGCCATGCAATTTTCCTAAGAGGAATACCTATATGCAGTGGTAAGTGGGAGGAAAGTAAAACTCGATGAAAATCAGAGTAATACTGTTCCAGGCACTAATTCCTTAATGGAACACAAACAGTTCATCAGGGATGAAACTGTACCACAATCTTCGAATACACAAGAACCACGTAAGTCGGAGAGAGTCAGAAAACAACCTGGGAGGTATGGGTTTCTGATCTCACCTCGTAAAGATGTCAATCTGATTGAGGAACACGAACTGACTACGTATGAGGAAGTGATACAAGGTATCGACTCCCTATTATGGCAAAGTTCCATGAAGTCAGAAATGGATTCCATGTATACCAACTAAGTTTGGACACTAGTTGTTGTACCGGAAGGCATTGTGCCTATTGGTACTATATAAGTCTTCAAGGAAGACATACATGGATGGCAACATACCAACGTACTAAGCTAGGCTTGTAGCGAAAAGGTATCGTTATAAACATTGTGTTGATTATGACGAAACCTTTTACTCGTTACCATGGTTAAATCCATTTGGATAATGCTTGCTGATGCTGCATGTTTCATTTATGAAATATGGCAGCTGAACGTCAAAATCGCTTTCCTTAAACAGAAACCTTTTGGAGGATGTTTACAACATCCTGACGGTTTTTTCGTACCAAAACGAGCAAACAAGGTTTGCAATTTATTCGATCCATTTATGGATTGAAGCAAACATTGTGTTCTTGGAACTAACGTTTTAATGTAATAATGATGGTATACGATTTAATTCAAAACGAAAATAATTCTTGTGTATATAAGGAGGTTAGTGGGAGCGCACTGACAATGATTGTCCTACATAATGATGATATATCATTTCTTCGAAATGACATTCCCATATTACAATCGGTGAAAGCTTGGCTTTCATGAATATTCTCCGTAGAATACTTGGGAGAGACAACCTTTATTCTAGGAATAAAGATCTACTGGGATATATCTAAAGGTTGTTGACATTCTCCGAGAACTCGTACATTGAAAGAAATGTACTCGACCTGGTGTCTCATATGCTTTGAGCATATGGAGTCACAATCAGGCCAATCCAAGTGATAGTCACTGGATTGATGTTAAGAACATCCTTAAGTATCTTAGATGAACTTAGGATGCTTTCTTGAGCTATGGAGAAGGAGAACTTGAAGTGACTGGGTTCACAACTGCAAGTTTCCAAACCGACAAAGACGACTGTAAGTCGCAATAAGGGTACTATATAGTTTGAATAACAGAACAATGAGTTGGAAATCTTCCAAGCAAGATACTGTTGCCGAATAAACAACAAAAGCGGAATATTGCTGCAGCTGAGGCAGCAATAGAAGCACTTAGGATCTTAATAATCCTAATCAGATTTGGTGTAGTTCTATTAGCAGCTGAGCTAGGCTACATCATAAGCTAAAGAATTAATGGTCTCATCAACGATCCAAGTATATACTTCAACTATTCATCTGATTCGTTCGAATCATACATAGTGGCGATGTGATGATCGAATAAATCGCCTCAGATGATAACTTTCCAAATCCGCTGACGAAAGCTGTTTCTCAGCAGAAGTTTGAGCGAACCGTACATAGTTCAAGTGTATGACACTTGAGTGATTGACTATAAGCCAAGTGGGAGATTGTTGGAAAATTATGACCCATAGCATCACTATTTGTACAGAACATTGTGTTGTTGTACAAATTAACTATGTGACAAAGGAAATTGCTCTTTTATCATTTGTAATTAGATTACCGTGATATATAAATGATAAAAGTCCATATGATTAGTTCCGGATTGATAAGATATGAGACAGTATCAATCCATGAAGGTTTATGTAAGAGTTTCAATCAAGTCCCAAGGATCACAAACATGCATAAAAACGAGTTGAATACACAAATAAGGAGGTGCGGAATAAACTCACATTGATCGGTTGGATGCTACGAAGATGGACCAAATTCGCACTTCATGTTTCTGCCTCCATCAAGCTCGGTTTTTGACTCCTGTGAACTGCAGTGGACTGCACGGTGGGGGCTGTTTTGATGCTCCAAAATTGGCCATGCAAGACTCCATTGAAGCTCCAAGCTTCAAGCTTTCCAAGCTCACAAATTCGTTTCCCTATCACCTATGCATAACCCAAGGTGTGCTAGCACTTCTTCATCTTCCTTGCTTCTCTTCTTCATTCGGTCATACCAAATATTTTGAGAAGAAATCGGCAGTGAGCCGTGAGAGGGAGAAGAGAGAAAAGAGAGGGAAAATGGTTTCACCTTAAAATCGTAAATGAGAGAGAGAGTAAAGTTGTGTAAAGAAAAATGTAATTTTGGTTTTTATATTTTCCAAAAATAAAATAAACCATATACAACTTTTCAATTTTCCAAAATACCAAAAGTCAAAAGTAAAAGTTTATTAATGCTTTTTCCAACAACCATATCACTTCTACTTTTTACTTTAAGTCACATCACATCACTTTAATAAAGTGACATGTTGTCAAGTAACATCACTCAAAGTGACAATTGATTTGACGCATGATGTGACTAACAATTTGACGCTTGATGTGACTTGCGTGCCGCGCTCGAATTCGAAATGCGAATGCGCTCGCAATCACTCTCGGGCTCGGGTTCGCTAATTCCAAATTAACAAATTTTCATCGCGTCGTAATTAAATGATTACGCCTAGCGAATTCACTATTCACATCGCTAACGAATTAATTCTAAATTAATTCGTTCGCCCGAATTAAAATCTAATTTTAATTCCGCGTCGAAATCCAATTTCTTATAATATATCGAATATATTATTTTATCGATTAATTCCAAATTAATCGTTCTCTCTCTTTTATTAATATTTTATCCCAGATAAAATATCTCCGCAATTAATCCCAGATTAATTTTCTCTCTCTTCCAATTAATCCCAGATTAATTAAAGTGCGAGTCATACGTCATCGGTGAATCTTCAGGAAGCGACCCATGAGATCTCCGGATATGTTGGCAGTAAATACGGTCGTCGGATTATCCGAACACGTAAGTACCTCGTACTACGTTTATACCGATTTACAAGACAAGGTTGGCTTCTAGCAAAGCGCCATGCCTACCCAATTCTCCAGAAATATTCTTACAGGAATATATATAGATCTGTATCAAGCGTAGTATACCGTAGTATTGTGTATATCAGCCCAGTATCGGATAGTCACGTGCTAGGGCTGGGGCTGGATAAGTGTCTGCCCCGTCCGAAGCACATGTCAGATGTCTGGTAACTAGTCTCTATAATCGGATATGCATGACCTTGTCATAATATCCTGATGGCCGCGCAGCACTTAAGAGCACTAATACCGTATCCTGCGTGACATCATCTCCACTATAACTGAAGTGATACTTCCATCTCGACATCACACCCAATACACTACGACTCTCTGATAAACCCAGAAGCAGCGTACGCAGAACCGGTTAAAGCCCTGTACCACCAAGACTAAAGTCTATCGATTATCGTAAGTATTAGCGATGTAAGTCTCAGGTTAAGACTATACACACCTACCCTGATTTCGGCCTCCCATAGACACATAGTCATAATACCAATGGGATTCCGAGGGGTCTATCCAGAGCGAAGCTGTTTCCCGTACCATCGGTGAAACACGACCTCCTATCGCACTTGCATAAGTATCCAATACTTATATATATGAGAACTATGCCGTTGTGCCCTCACAACGCGCACAAGTGCAATACTAGCCTATTCCACATTATCGATGTCCTGTCTCGATAATACTCCGGCTAGGGATATTTAATGATTAATCCTTCGGGGACTGATACTGTCTCATATCATCTCAATCCAGGAACTAATCATATGGACCTCTCTTCATTTATACATCTATGGTGATCTAATCACAAATGATGAGAGTGCAATTTCCTTGTCACATAGTTAATTTGTATAACAACACCGTGATCTGTACAAATAGTGACGCTATGGGTCATATTATCCAACAGTTTAATCATTAAAACATCCATAGTCAGAGTATTATCGAGATTGGACATCGATAATGTGGAATAGACTAGTATTGCACTTGTGCGCGTTGTGGGAGCATAACGGCATAGTTATCATCTATTTGGGTATTGGATACTCATGCAAGTGTAATAGGAGGTTGTGTTTACCGATGGTACGGAAACAGCTTCGCTCTGGATAGACCCCTCGGAATTCCATTGGTAGTATGACTATGTGTCTATGGAAGTCCGAATCAGGGTATGTGTATTTGGTCTTAACCTGAGACTTACATCGCTAATACTTGCGACAATCAATATACTTTGGTTTTGGTCGTCCAGGGCTTTAACAGGTTCTGTGTACGCCTCTTCTAGGTATATTGAGAATCGTATTGTATTGGGTGTGATGTCAAGATGGAAGTATCACTCCAGTCATTTGGAGATGATGGTCACGTAGGATACAGAACTAGTACTCTTTAGTAATACAGTCATCGGGATAATATGACTAGGTCATGATTATCCGATTATAGAGACTAGTTACCTGAGATCCGATATGTGCTTCGTACGAGGCAGACACAATTCCAGCCCTAGGCCTAGCACGTGACATCCGATACTGGATCGCAATACGCAATACTACGTATACTACGTATACTACGCCTGATATAGATTACATATTCCTTTAAGAATATTTCTGGAGAATTGGGTAGGCATGGTGCTTTGCTAGAAGCCAACCATGTCTTGTAAATCGGTAAAAATGTAGTACTAGGTACGTACGTGTTCGGATAGTCTAACGACCGGATTTACTGCCAACATATCCGGGGATCTCATGGGTCGCTTCCCGCAGATACACCGATGACGTAGGACTCGAACATTATTAATCCGGGAGTAATTATTAGAGAGAGAAAATTAATCTGGGATTAATTACGGAGATATTTTATCTGGTATAAAATACTATTTAAATAGAGAGAACGATTAATTTGGAATTAATCGATAAAATAAAATATTCGATATATTAAACGAAATTAGATTTCGACGCTGAATTAAAATTAGATTTTAATTCGGGCGAACGAGTTAATTTAGAATTAATTCGCTAGCGACGTGAATAGTAATTTTGCTATGCATAATTATTTAAATAAATTTGATTTAATTACGTCGCAACGGAAAATTCGTTAATTCGGAATTAGCGAACCCGAGCCCGGGAGTGTTTGCGGGCCCACTCGCATTTAGAATCAAGTGGGAACCACTAGTCACATCAAGCGTAACATCATTAGTCAATTTGAGTGATGTGATGTAAGTCACTTTGTGATTGATGGGAGTTGTTGGAAGGCTTAAATGCCTTGTACATTTTTTGGAAAATGTAATTGGTATTTGATTTTTGAAATCCAAATACACAACACACAACACACAACTTCATCTTCTCCCTTTCTCTCCCTCAACATTCAGCAAAGGGCCATTCTTTCTCTCTATTTCTTCTCTTTGCCGAGAACAACAATGATGAACAAGGAAAGAATTTGTGGCAAATTTTTCCAAGATGCTAGCACATCCAAGGGGTCAAACAAAGGTGATAGGGAAAACCATTCATGAGCATGGAATCCATTCACAAAGCTTGGAGCTTGAAGATCATTTCCATAGAGGTTGACCGAATCAAATGAGCACAAAATGGAGGCATTGCCAAGAGCTTCAAGGGAGCAAGACATTTTTTTGTTTCTTCGCATCGCAAAAGCCGATCAAAGTGAGTATTCCGCAACTTTAATTTGATGTATTCACATGTTTTCATTGCTTAATTGATCTTGGGATAACTTAGAGAAAACCCAACAATTTGGTGCTTGCAATATCCTGAATATTTTTGGAATGATTCTGGAAGATTTCTGAATTGAAGTTTGGAATTCGGAATGGGATGCTATTCGAAAATAAGAGTTTATGTGTTGGAAAATAGATAATAGTATTTCAAAGAGAAGCTTCGTCGCTTTGGAAAACTCGTGGTTTCGAGAATCGGTTACGTGATTTTTATTTATATCGTTATACGCGTAAAAGATTCTTGTTTCAGCTATGAAGATAGTAAACAAACTTCGATTGAGTTGATTCTTGAACCATTGGACTCTTTTTTTTTAGACGAACAACTTTCATGTTGAAACATTTTTCGAAATTTGCATCAGAAGGGCTTCAAAAATGCGAATTTCTAAGAAAGCCTAATGATAGTGATTTAATTGTAATTTTTGGGGGTCATAATGTAATTTTTCAAAATTGTCTATATATACTCCATAGTTTCAAGAAATTTCCAAAATGGAAAAACTTCCTAAACTCTTCAACTCGACCTTATAACCTCAAATCACATTCTTTACTTTTTCGGTCAGGTCGACCGGCGTGACCAGCCAAGGGGATGCGCCGGCCACCCATCCACCTTGTGGTGGCCGACGGCAGCCCCCACAATGCCGGCAATGGCGACATGAATGAGGGATTCACGCGTAAATGAGTTTATCGATCTCGGATCCTCGCTTCGTTTCACGACCCGAGCCACCGGTCAAATCGAAACTCTCAGAGAGTACTACATGTTGGCAGTGATAGATTTTCAATTCCATGGACGGTTGCACGCGAAATGAGGAAGGAAAATTTAGATGAATAGTGACTTATGATGAACAGTGGCTTTGATCGAAATTTCGTCGATTCCATCATGTTCGTGGGATCGTTTAAAGTTTGTATATGCCCTCAAAATATCGGTAAGACCACTCGGTAAAAAGTCATTAATTTCAAGTTTATAGTTAAATGTTCGGATGTATCCAATAGCTTCGTAAAGTCTAGTATTGATTTAAATCAAATTGTTTGAGTATTAGTATATTGAATATGAGCATTCAGTAGAATACGACTGAAAACGAAATGAGTTTGATTAATCCTATAGAATATGCAAGTTTCCGGTAAAAGTGGGATTTTGCGTATAAATATGTTTTGATTTTAACGATAATTATGAGTTATATATGATATTAAAAACATGTTTGGATAAATCCGGGTAGGTTTGGAGGATTCGGGACCATTCTGTAGCGTTTGTGAAAACTTCTTCAGAAGATTTTCCAAAAAATACGTAAACCAAGAATTTAGGTGAACTAGTGGCTTGGAATAGTTTGTAATGGTGTTTTAAGATTATTGAAACTGAAAACATTGAAATCAGACTTGATTTGGTTGTCTTGAAAAAATTCAGAATTTTGTCGAAGATTAGTCGAGAACTTCGTAAGTAATGTTTTTGATGGTATTTCGTCATTTATTTTGTTAGATGTGACTAGGACCTGGAGTGATTGTGAAGTGAGGTAAGTAACCATGTGATGAGTGTTTGAACAATTGATTGGTGTTTTGAAAACAAATTTCGAGGTTACGCATGGTTAGGATAATCGACCGTCACATATATGGAAATTTGTTATTGATATTAAATGAAGTAAGGTATGAAATAACCTCAATGTTTGTGTGGATGCATGGATGTATGAAAGTGTAAGAATCGATAACGATATGTATACGTATATGTAAGTGTATGATGTAAAAGTATTATGTATAAGGGTTGTCCATAAATAGATTTCCTCACCCAAGGTTCTGATCGACCAAATGAAAACACATTTATACCGAAGGGTACGTGCCAACGAATGATGGTTATCATCACATACCAATCCACCGCCTTGAGTGAAAGCGATATCTCGTTATGTAACACTATCGGGGTTAAAAAAGCATGCAAAAGATAAAGACATGGTTAACCTCTATCCCCAGTGGAGTTGCCATCTGCAGGAGCAAATCGTAGTTTATCTGTTGGGATATATGCCCTAGGGCTTCATGTAATGTAAACAATTTTATATGTTTTGAAATAAAATGATGCATTATTCATTTATCAAAGTGTTTGTTTAAATTTCACATATTGTAAATTATCTTGATTACCCTAGATTACTTATATGCCTTCAGACTTAGTGTATGCTTGTCGTACACAAGAGAATTTAAGTCTGAAGTTAGTAAACTTAAAAAAATTTCATAGAGAGCAAACAAAGCAGGTACTTTGTTTGTGGTTTATCTATAGCTTCGGTCCATTCTATATTTGTATGGTGACCTTGATCTGGGATCGTCCATGTAGAGACATGAGAATGGAGGCACTGTAGGCACTGTATTTTTACATATAAGTCCCTGTAGGACATAGAAATCGGTGACGCTGTTCCAGGCTCTCGGCCTAGTTGTGAGTACGGAGTAGCCCACGAGGGAACTAAACAGGAGAAATAACATGGAGTCGCCACCCAGTGTGAACTAGGAAAATATTTAAGGCCGCACTCACCCCTTGCAAGGGAAGACCTCAAACTATTGGGTTCGGAATGGTCCCTTACTTATGCCACTTGTAATGAACGAATTTATGCAATAATTTAACCAAGTCTACGCAACATACATTCGCAGAAGTAATCTACATCTAAGTTCATATACGGCCTATATCTAAGTTCGCATGCATAAAAATAAGTCGGAATAACGATAAGCACATAACTCATGAATATTAACACATGCGGAAACATAAATAAATCATGCATAAAAAATATCATACTAAACAACTAAATCATGCACAAAAACAAATAACATACTAAACGACTAAATCATACTTAAACACAAGGTCGGATGAAACGAAATATGTGTGTCTCTCAAGTGATACATGGAATTGTTTCCCAAGTACAGACCGCATTACCGTCCATTCAGATTCGGCTACAGAATTTACGTCAGGGTTTCCATCTGATATACCACAAGAGATAACACATATTTCACTCATCCCATGGCCACAACATTCATAAATCTATCATATATATGCGAAGAAATAATGATAAATAACGGAAATAAGATAAAAAGGGTGCCTTCAGGTCTAACCTCTTAAGTCGTCTCTTGGAAGTGCGCTACGCGGTTTTCGGAAGGGTTGATGCTCTGCAACATTTTCGATTTACTGGTTCGTTGTTTTTCCTTCGTTGCGTCGCTGTTTTGGGCTGCTGTTTGCTCACTGTTTTTGCGGTATTTGGGTAGTATTTCATGGCTGTTTTTGCAGTAATACATGGTAATTTTCTAGACAGTTTTACAGGTTTTTTAGTGCAATTTTTGGGACTGTTTTCAGGGGCTGTCATGCGGTATTTTAGGGGTGCAGTTTGCAGGTTTAAGGGTGCAGTTTGGGTGCGATTTTAGGCAGTTTTCAGTGGTGATTTTCGGTGATATAAGGTGCAGTTTTCTGGACTATTTTCGGTGGTTTCAGGTAGTTTACTGGGTAGTGTTTGGGCGTGAATAAGGGCATTTTCTGGGTAGTGTTTTGGGCGTGAATAAGGGCTGTTTCTGGGGTTGGTTTAAGGCGTGAATAAGGGCTGCTTCTGGGGCTGGTTTCAGGCGTGAATGATGGGCCATTTCGCTAGTTGTTTTTTTGCTCAGTTTTCGGTCAGTGGGTGAGGTAGTGTGGCAGTACTGCTAGGGGACATGAGGGATGCTTATGTGTGTGACGTGTGTTAGTAAAGTGTCATGAGTGAGTAAGGGTTGCTTTGCCAAGAGTGAGGGCTGTGCGTGTATTTAGGATCTATGCCGTGAGTGGAGTGAGATAAGTGGAGGGTTTATTTACTCATACATGCCGAGAGAGAGAGAGAGCAGGTTCCTAGGGTTCAAGGGAGAGGTGTGCATGAAGAAGAAGATCCAGAGAGAGAGTCTTAGGGTTTGTTATCGAGAGAGGGAGAAAGATGCGAGTGGTCTGGTTCAGGTTGAGGGTTTGTCGAGAAGAGAAAGGGAGAGAGATGCGAATGGTCTTGTCTAGTGGAGGTTGTTGTGTGGTTTAATGAGAGAAGGAGGAAAGGCGTGGAGGGAGATGTTAGAGAGGATGATTGTTGAATCAGCCCAGCCGAGAGCTATTAGAGTTGTGTTTGTTGTTGATTGGGGATGCCGAGTGAAGAGAAGATAGAGAGGAAGATGTGTGAGTCTGGTTTAAGGTTTTTGTAACTGGCGTGAGTTTCTTTGGAGCTGTATGGGTGCTCGGGCGTGGGTGTGCCCGGGGAAGAACGGTTGGGTTTGCTTCTTATAGAAGAGGGTTGAGGTTGTTGGTGGATTGCATTGATGGAGGGGTTATTTAATTGCTTTGTTGTTTGGTGGAGGGTAGATGTGTTGTAGTTGACTTAATGGAAAGTTAATTTAATTGGGGGCTGTTGGTGGAGGCTATTAAATGGCTTTGTTGAAAGTGGGATGTGAGGTGGCTAGGCTTGTTTTGACTTTTTTTGCATGGCTAGTGTGTGTTGTGTGTGTGAGTGCAAGGTGTGAGGGGCTGTGAGTGTGTGCTGTGTGCGTGAGTGCAAGAAGTGAGAGGCTGTGAGTGTGTGCTACGTGCGTGAGTGAGTGGACAATGTGTTAGTGGCGTGTGTGTCTTTGTGAGGGACGTGTGTGTGTCTAGGTTTGTGAGTGGTGTGTGTTCATCATGTTCGGTGTGTGTGAGTGAGAGGGCTGCCAGCAAGGTGTTTGTGCATGAGTGTTTAGAGGCAGTTTGTTTTGGTAGTGTGTGTGTGTCTTGGTAGTGAGTGCTGTGACGTGTGTACGCTTTTTAGAGTGAAGGACGTGTGTGCTAAAGCGTGAGGAATGTGCAAGGTATGATTCATGCGAGGTGTCAAGAAAGAGGCTGGGTTATTGGCAATGGGGGAATTCTTGAGTATTTGGGCGTGGGGTTGATGTCTTGGTGGGCTTAGTGTGGGTTGCGGGGGGGTTTTGGGCTAAGGCTTACAGTTAAAACAGAGGTTCAACGAGCAAACGTGAGGCTAAACAAACGAATTAAATCCAACGAGGTATTGGTTTCCGACTTTTCCCTTCTGACGTCCGTTTCCCACGACTTCCGCAACTTAAAAGGTAGTGCCTCCGCATGAGGCTCATCATCGAGACTTATATGCAAAAATGCAGTGCCTACAGTCCCGATGATGAGTCTGACATGGAGACACTACCATTTGAGTCGCGGAAGTCGTGGGAAACGGACGTCGGAAGGGAAAAGTCAGAAATTGATACCTTGTTGGATTTAATTCGTTTGCTTATCCTCGGGTTGCTCGTTAGGCCTCTGTTTTAAAAATTATCCTTGGCCCAAAACCCCCGCAAGCGACACACCGAGCCCATACACCACCAAGCCACACACCAAGCCCACTAAAAGGGACCAACCACACGCCCACACCCCCAAATTCACTCCCAAAGCCTTCCAAAATAACAAATTCACACATTAAACACATGTTGAAATCAAATCAAATTACCTTCCCAAATTAAAATATTCAAATTAAATGTCATCAATCATCTTCCTAATTAAATTAAATCACATTCCTAAACTAAATAAAATCAAATAAAATCAAGTCAAATTACCTTCCTAAATTTAAGAGATTATTTCCTTATGACACACAAATTAAATATCCCCCCATAATTACACAATCTCCATTTTCCTACCCGTATAAGGTAAACCCCAACCCTCTCCTATAAAAAGAAGCACAAACCCAACTCTTTTTCCCCTAGCATTCACGCCTAAGAGACAAAGAAAATAACCTTCCCATTGCCGTGAATAGCATCCTCCAAACCCTCTCTCCAAAACCGTGAAACACATCTTCCAAACCCTCTGAAAACAGCCCCTATTTACCGCACAAACAACCACTGCACAGCCCTTAACCTACCTA
Source organism: Zanthoxylum bungeanum (assembly GCA_019454045.1). NCBI lineage: Eukaryota > Viridiplantae > Streptophyta > Magnoliopsida > Sapindales > Rutaceae > Zanthoxylum > Zanthoxylum bungeanum. Next base: position 41,925 of record SKCR01040168.1, read on the forward strand.
AACAACAAATATAACACACTCAAACCTTCAATCTCTCTCGGCCTCTCTCAACCTGCCAACCGAACACACTACAAATCAAACAAAGCCAAGCCAGCAGCCCCTCACGTCACTGCCCTCACACACAAACAAACCGACCAAAAATCAAAAGTAAGGACACACGACAATAGCTTCTCATGCATGCGCCCCTTCAACTTCTAGCCACTCCTCACGCCTGATAACACTCAAACAGCAAGCCATTCACGCCTGAATACACCCATCCAGCAAGCCTTCATTCACGCCCACACAGCCCCCTACTTCACTCCAAAAGCCTCAAACTGCACCTTTAAAATCGCGAACCAGTCCACTAAAAAACTACAACAGAAAATGCACAAAATACCCCAGAAAACTGCCCAAAACCGCAAACAACCACCTAAATAACGACCAGAAAAACAGCAATGAAAACAGAGGAAACGGAGACTCAAAACAGCAAGGCGACGAAGCAAAAAAATGAACCAGTAAATCGGAAAAGTTGCGGAGCATCAACCTTTCCGACAACCGCGTAACGCACTTCCAAGAGGCGACTTAAGAAGTTAGACCTGAGGGCAGCCCTTTTTATTTATTCCCGTTCTTTTTTTGTTGTTATTTCTTCACATGCATATTGTGGATTCATGTATGTTGTGGCCATGGGATGAATGAAGTATGTGTTATCTCTTGCGGTATATCGGATGGAAACCCGGACGTAAATTCCTTAGCCGAATCCGAATGGATGGTAGTGCGGTCTGAACTCGGGATACAATTCCACGTACCACTTGAGAAACAGACATATTTCATTTTATCCCATCTTGCGTTTATTCGTTGTTTATTAGAAATAGTATGTTACTTTATGCATGATTAGGTTGTTTAGCATATTATTTTTATGCATGATTTAGTTGTTTAGCATATTATTTTCAAGCATGATTCAGTTATTTCCATCGCATTAGGAACTTAAGTATGTCTATTCTACGTTTATGTTTAGATTATTATTTATTTATATCACCATGTTTATCGATTTAATACGTTCATGAGATCATGTGCTTGCCGTTATTTTGACTTACTTTCATGCATGCAAAATTAGATATTGGTTAGATGCAAACTTAGATATAGGTTGTATACGAACTTAGATGTAGGTTATTCTTGCGTAGACTCGGTTATATTATTACAAAAATCTATTCATTACAAGTGGTAGAAGTAAGAGACCATTCCGAACCCAACGGTTTGAGGTATTCCCTTGCGAGGGGTGAGTGCAGCCTTAAATCATTTTCCCAGTTCACACTGGGTGATGACTCTATTTTATTTCTCCGGTTTAGTCGCCCGCGGGCTACTCCGTACTCCCAACCAGGCCGCGAGCCTGGAACAGCGTCGCCGATTTCTGTGTCCTACAGACACCTTGTATGATGTGATCATATAGGACTGGACCCAGATGGAAATGACTTTCTTATAATATCCGTTAAACAAAGAAAATCATTTCGATCTACTAGATGGTCATATATGTATTGATCTTAATCCTGAGTGTACTACGAACTCCAGCATGGCAGGCTATGTCTTTTGATTTACAAAGGTGAGGTTGGTGTAGCAGTCCCGACCAATAGCTACATACTTTGGAGGCACATTCTGTTGTGTAACTGGGAACCTTTTACATAGATATGGAGTTCACTCATTCTTTTGAGAAGTACTCTTTCCTTAAGGATTGATTCGGTACTTGAACAGTTAGAGCACTCAAGCCTTTCTATTACGAATGGAAAGATTAAAATTCATAATGATTATGAATAAATCATTCATTAGAGAATCAATATTACTTAAGGTATAAAAAATTAGAGGTGTATAACTAAAATTATGACTCGGCTCTAATTACGAGATACTCGTGAAGAGTCAATTTGTTTGTAGTGACTATATCGATGGACACCGACTTGGTTCGGCTTAATATACCATTTGCGGCAACGAGAGTGCAACTTCGGGTTCTTAGTGGAATAACCCGGAGTTAATAATTCGAAATATTTAATTAAGAGCTTAATTGATATTTCGAGATTATTGAAGCTCGGAACCATAGGTCCATTTGGTCCCCGTGCTAGCTCAATATACTATAACAGATTTAGTATAATTGGGTAGTCCAATTATATACTCACATATGTATAAATATTATTAATATGATTAGTAATATTATTTGTCACACTTGGAACTATATATTAAAAGTTAATTTATGGTTTTAATAATTATATGATAATTATTAAATGAATAAAATTAAATTATATTTGATATAATTTAATAAGACTAAAGTTGGAATTTCTAATTTTTGGGTTTTGGAAACCCTTGGTATTATTTTGGAAGTTATGACTTTCAAAAGGTTGTTACAAAATTAATAATAAAATAATGCCTTGGTCGAATTTTAGCATGGAGGAAATGAAAGTTTTTTTTTTGATAGCTTTGGAAGTTATGTATTTGAAAAGGCAATTGCATCTTTAAATTTTGTAATTTATTTTGTCATGATGATGACATTCAATTCTTGTTTGATGTTACAAAAAATTAAAGAGGTAATTACTAGCCTTGGCCGAAAATTCTATGCTTGAAGGGGAAAAGATTGTTTTGCTTGGAAATAAATTTCCCTAGGTATAAAAGGTCTCTTACTTTTTCCTTTTGTTTAATTCATTTTTGAAACCCTAGCCTCCATCTTCATCTTCTCCAAATCCTCTCAAGAGTTGAGAGAAAACAAAAACAACAAGAAGAAGAAGTTAAAAATAAAATTGAGTGTGACTTATAATCTCTAAATAGTTTAGGGATTTTTTTAGTGAGTGTAGCCTACCCTAATTTTCGTTGGATGTGAGATATAGCACGGAAGATCTTGTGGCGTTGAACCAAAATCATTTTCCCTTTCTCTATTGACTCACGGCAGTAGGGTAGATTTCTGCCCACTGCCGAGCACTTGTTTGAGTGTTTCGGGGCTCGGTTTTGTCTTGCATCAATCTGGAATTTTTGGGAAATACATAGGGGTCTTTTGGGATTGTGTTGGGGCTGTTTTTATCTAAAAAACCAGACCTGAATAATGTCACTTCAGTTCACGCAAATAATGGACTATTTTGGTTGCAATTTGGGCACTTTTAGTGTCTAAAACAGTCCGATTTTTGCATCATGTACGGGGCTATTCGGGGACTGTTTCGGGGCTGAATTTTTGTCCAAAACAAAAAAAAAAATTTCAGTGTTGCTGCTGGTTCCATTCAGCCATTCAAGGGGAAGGGCATAAAATATTTTAAGTCCGATCCCGGTGCCTAAAGCAGTTTCCGCTGCGCAAGGAAAGCGTTTCCAAAAATTGGCATCAAGAGCGAGGTTGAAAAGTGTTCTTAACCCTTCACTTTTTCATTTAAAGTTACTCTTTTTATATATTTATATGAGTTATAAATATTGATATGCATGTTTAGATGAGTTGGCACAAAAATAATATTGATGTGATGAATGAATTTTGCATTGGTCGTAAATTTTTCCGGCTCCCATTTTATTGTTGGTTTTGATTTTGGGATGTAAGGCCATAAGGCCAAATTTTGCAATTGTTTTAATTTTTTTTCCAATGTAAGAATTTCAATTGTTGTAATTTGGAGCACCGAAATCGCAAAAGGGGCCAACACCACATTGAAGCATGTTTTGAAGACCAATAAATGCCTTAGGTATTTTTGTACTAATTAGATTAATATAGGAAGAATAAGAGCTCGGTCAATATAAAATATTTTTTTATGTTATATGTATGTTTAATTCGAATTGTTTGAATAACATGTCATATAGCTTAGGATGTCTACTATTGCATTTCACATGCCATAACATGCATTGGATGTATAATCATTGTATACATGAAATATGATTTTATATGATTTAAAACGTTTAAATTAGAATATGATATGCATAGAAAAACAAGTAATTGGATTAATTGATTTTATGGTTTAAAATTTGAATTCTAATATATTGGGCTTAATATGTGCATAATAAATTCCATTGGTATATAGTATGGAAACCCGAACATAAATTTCATGGCCGAATCCGAATGGAAGGTGATGTGGTATGCACTCGGGATATAATTTCGCATACCATTGGATTTTATAACGCACTAAGATTAATTAAATAGTTCAATATAAATCTTGACCATTTTAGGATTCTAAAATTTTAAACCAATTAATGTTCTAGTAATTTAAGAGTTAAAATATAATAGGTTACTAATACCACTCTAATTAAATTAGTTTAATTGAGTAATACTATTAGTAGAGACTAATGGAAATTAGTGATATAAATTTTAAGAGTTAAAATTGGTTAGGTCACTAATGGTGAACTAGTGTAAATAAGAGTTATGATTTAGCCGCCATAAATTTATTCACACTAGTTATATTAAAATATTATATATTTTATAAATAGAAATTTTAAACTCAAAATAGTGAGTGAGAGAGGGATATACGACAGTATATCCCGCGATTTCCGTTGTTAGTCTGAAAATGTGAGATTCAAAAGGTGCCTCGAGACGACTTTGCTTTCGTCCCCCTACGGATGGTGTAAAATATGGGTCAATATCAGGTTTGGATTCCATGAGGATAGAGATTCTAGATGTATCTAGTGAACTGACCTACTCTACGGCGGCACTTCACTAGTTAAGTCCAAGTGTCCCGAAACGACGGGTCATACTCACAAAGGAATGATTAACTGGTAATCTAAATTCCTTGATCGAATCAAACAATAGTTGGTTAATATAGGAATAAGAGTTATTCCCGCAAATATTAATCAATTGAGATTGTCTCGATCTATCATGCAAATATTTGACCTATCATACGGCGGCACTTATTTGTGGGATGATAGATTTTCGTGGCATAGTAATTCTCTTAGGTTTCTAATTCATTATTCATGGTTCATGCATCATGTTTAATTTTATGCCAAAATTTATTTGATAATCTTAATATGCGATGAATGAATATTAAATGCATGTTTATTTTATTTTTCAACCATGGTTTCTCCGATTATTTCCAGACTCTCAAATGATAAATTAACGGGAGAAAATTATGTTTAGTGGAAAAGTAACATGAACGCTATCTTGGTCTACGAAGACCTAAAGTTTGTCCTGACGGAGGAGTATCCTCCTGAGTTGGCTAGAAATGATGGCCAAGCTATGCGCGATGCCTACCAGAAATGGGTCGCAGCTAATGAGAAAGCCTGATGCTACTTGCTAGTAGGGATGTCTGAGGTTCTTGCTACAAAACTTGAACCTATGGCTTCAACATCTCAGATGATGGAGTCATTGCAGGGCATGTTCAGGCAGTCTTCGGAGCATCAACATCATAAGGCCGTGGTCTCAACGATGACTGCTAGGATGAAGGATGGGACATTAGTCCGAGAGCACATCTTAAGGATGATGACCTATCTCAACACTGCTGAAACCCATGGAGCTCGTATTGACGAGCGTAGCCAGGTGACCATGATTATGGAAAATTTTCCGAAGAGTTTCATGCAGTTTAAAAGTAATTATGTTATGAAAACAAGTTGACTTTTACTTTGACCCAGCTTTTTAATGAGCTCACCCACTACGAGTCCATGCTTGTGGATCCTCGTAAGCCTAGTGCTGAAGAAAATGTTGCCGAGTCTTTAAAATCTGCAAAGATGAAGAAGAATAGCACTGGGAAGGCTAAAGCTAAGCCCATGAAGAAGAAGAACAAGAAATGCTCCAAGGATGCCAAGCCCAAGGGAAAGTGTTTCCACTGCAACAAGAACTGGCATTGGAAAAGGAATTGTCCTAAATACCTTACTTAGATGAAGGAGAAAAATGATACAAGTAAATATGATTTACTCGTTATTGAATCTCTATTAGTGGAGGATGATAAATCTGCCTATATTGTTGATTCTGGAGCCACTAACCATGTTTGTTCTTCTTTGCAGCTACTTGACTCACAGAGAGACCTTGCTGAAGGTGACTACACCATGAGAGTCGGGAAATGGGATACCGTTTCAGCAAGAGCAGTGGGTGATTCGAGTTTAAAATTTTCAAATAATAGTTATTTACATTTAAACAATGTGTTATTCATTCCTGGTTTTCGCAGGAATTTGATTTCTGTTTCCAAACTTTTGGATGATGGGGTTTTTAAAGATAATTTTTAATAATTACAAAACAGCCCCCGTGAATCGCAGATAGGTCTTTGTCTTTGGGCTATTTAAAAAATTCATATTTTCGAGGCATCTCTGATGTAAATTATGAAAAATGCTCAACACCAAAGTTGTTTGTTTCAGAAGAACGAGTCTAACGGTTTAAGAATCACCTTAATCAGAGTTCGTTTGCTATTTTTATAGTTGAAATAATGAAACTTTCTCCGTATCGAAAAATCATATAACCAATTCTTTCAAATTTCACGGATTCCAATACGACGAGATACCACTTTAAAATATTTCGACCTATTATTCAATACTTATACTCTTATATCCCAACATCGTCTCGTTCTGAGACCTTGTCTGTAATCCGTGAACCTTCTAAAAATATTCCAAAAATTTGAGATATTACGATAATTAATTAGACTGTATATTCAATTTCATTATTTTGATTCCATTTTAAAACACTCACAATTTACAAATTTATAAAAATTGATTAACTTAAATATTCGACATTTATATAAATAAGTATGGGAGTTAAATAATATGGACACACATGCATTAATGAACTTTGTGTATATCTCTATTACATAAAAGGTGTTACTTATGGCGAAAGCCAGAAGATAGCCATAAATCTAAATATATGCAACAAAAATGTGGTTTCCAGCTTGCATGCATCAACTTGTATACAATTTCAAAGAATGTTGCCACCATTGTCAAAAAGGAGATCACCACTTTTTGGCAATGGTGCAAACTACCAAAATAACTTTAGGTGCATTTGTTGAGTGATTGTAATAGTGAGTTTGAGTTTCACTATAAATTATGAGCTAATTGAGAGCTCAAATCCATCTTCAATAAGTAAGCTTCTTGTAAAGAAAACTTAAAGAATGTAAAGAGTTAGGTTTTTTATAGAGTTTCAAACACTTGTAAATTTTATTCTTGTAGTAATTGAATTCAATTTTTCATCAAAAATGCTCTACAGTGATCACAGAATCGCAACAAGTGGTATCAGAAGCTTTGGTTATACATTGGGGTCGTAAAACCGAAGAACGGAACTCAGTTTGAAAATTTAGGGTTTTGAGAATGTTCTCAAAAATCAAGTTGAGCATACCATCAACTTTTTCACGTCGAGACGAGCACGGTGGTATTTTTTGTTGATCAAACGGAGCAACATGGATGACGCATGCACTTTTCAAAGAAACCGTACTCCAAAGTTTTAAGATGACACATGTGTCTGCCACATCATTACCATGTCGGCACATGACATCGCCACGCCAACACACATCATTGCCATATCAACATTCAGTCATTAGACACATAAACTTTTCTAGTCCAGTCATCTGCCACGTCATCTTCCACGTGTCAGCCATGTATCGAACATGTCATCAACTAAGAAATTATTTTGGTCCAACTTTACCTCGTCAGTAGCTACGTGTCTGCCACATCAGTATACTTGGTGAATTTCATTGAGCTCCCTGAAGTCTCTGAAATTTATAATTTAGCCCAGTAAATTTTTAAATTTATAAATCAGTCCCTATGTCGGATTTGGATTATTGAAGAGTCAAATCCACCATTTCGATCATTCAAGACGCAACTGTGACATTCGAATTGTTAAAATCACCATCTATTTTGTCCTATTTTCATTTTAAATCTTAAACTAAAAAAGAAAATGGAAGATTCGCATTTAGGTGCAATGATTAAGCTGGCAGGAACCAATTACTCTCTTTGGAGACCTCGAATGATAGATTATTTGTATTGCCAAGATCTGTACGATGTGATCGAGAAAGAATGAGTGAAACCAAATTCTGTCAAAGAGAATGATTGGAACAAACTCAATAAAAGTACTCTGGGTCAGATTAGGTAGTGGATCGACCACAGTGTCTTCCACCATATAGCACAGAATACAGATGCTTATGAAATGTGGATGAAATTGGAAGGTATGTGTCATTCCAAGACACTCGGAATAAAGCCTTAATAATAAAGTGTTTGGTGAACTTGAAATTAAGAAGTGGAACTTCAGTAGCAGAGCACACTAATGAGTTCTAAGGCTAGTGAACCAGTTATCTGAGTAGACATGCAGCTGGGAGATGAAGTATCACCCCTCCTACTACTTTGTTCTCTTCCCGATAGTTGGGAGCATTGGTGGTTACTTTCAGCAATTCGGCTCCATGAGGCAAACTTACCATGCTTATGGTAAAAGATGCACTATCAAATGAGGAGGCCGAATGAAAAGACGTGGGCACATATCAGAAACAAGCCATCGTCATGGAGAATCAAGGTAGAGGGAGATGTAGAAGCAAAAGTAGAGGAAAATCCACAAACGGAAGAAAACCTACTGTTAAGTGATACTATTATGACATAGAAGGCTACTAAAATAAATGTTGCTGAAAGCTAGAATGAGAGCAGGGTCAAGGCAATTCTTAACCGAAGAACAATGATGTTGAGACACTAGTAGTTGTCTTTGGAGATGTAGCCATATGCTTCATCCAGGAAGAGACATGCCTTCACATCGCAACTCAAGATGTTGAGTGGGTAGTAGATACTGCAATATCTTACCACGTCACCCATCACAATGATTCTTCACAACATATAAAGCATGAGACTTTGGTGCAGTGAAGATGAGAAATACCAGTTCATCTTAAATAGTGGGAATTGATGATATTCAAATTATGAGAAGTGTAAGGTGTACAATAACCCTGAATAATATTAGACATGTTTCAGAACTTCGGCTCAATCTACTCTCGAAAATGCCCTTGACAAACAAGGCTATGCTAGCCACTTTAGCAATGACACATGGAGAATGATAAAATATTTCATGGTCGTTGCCCGAGAATATATTTGTGGTACTTTATACAAAACTCATATGAAGATGTGTGCAAAGAGCCTCAATGTAGCTGAACGAGAGGCTTCTTAAAATCTGTAGTACTAGAGACTCTGTCACAAAAGTGAGAAATGGTTCTTTACCTTGACAAAGAATGATTTAATCATTGTCTCTAAGAACACTGCTCTAGATTCTTGCAATCATTGTCTGTTCGGCAAGCAACATTGAGTTTTATTTTTAATTTCTCTGCTGCGAGAGAATCATAATTGCTCAACCTGGTACACTCTGATGTTTGTGGTCCCATGGAGGTTAATTTACTAGACAATAACAAATACTTTCTGACTATTATTGACGATGTTTCTCGAAAGGTGTGGGTGTATTTCCTGAAAATAAAGGATATGGTCCTTGATCATTTGAAATAGTTTCATGCCATGGTAGAGCATGAAACATAGAAGAAATTGAAATGCCTCTGGACAAATAATGGAGGCGAGTACACTTCCAGAGATTTTGATGCCTACTTCATAAACACGAAATTCGACATGAAATAACGGTTCCACGCACCCTACAATATAATGGTGTTGCTGAAAGAATGAACCACACTATTATGACGAAAGTCAGAAGCATGATCAGCATGGCTAAGCTGCCAAAGCCATTATGGGGAGAAGTTTTTCCCACCGCCTACTACCTGATCAACAGATCAACATCTACACCGTTGAATTTTGAGATTATAGAAAACATGTAGTCTTGTAGTTAGCCTTTGCACACGTATTAAAGGAGCTCAGACAAAAGCTTGATATAAGGACTACTCCATGCATCTTTATAGGCTATGGAGACGAGGAATTCGAATACAAGTTATGAGACCTGAAGGAAAAAAAGGTCATTAGAAGCATGGATATTGTGTTTCTTAAAGACCAGACAATAGAAGATATTGAAAAGCCCAAGATGTCTTCTAATTCCTGTGCCGAAAAAACCAATTCAAATCCGTACACAACCCCAGCACCAACACGCACTTCCAGAAAACTGTGAATTAGAGACGGAAATATCCGTCGCTACTGGACAGTTAGCAACAGAATAGAGACAGACAAATTCGGTCTCTATTTTGTTGTTCATAAAAAAATAGTAACTGAAATATTTCATCTGTCGCTAAAATTAACGACCGAAAATTTCGTCTCTAATTAGCGACGGAATAATTTCCATTGGTAATTAGCGACATAATTTTTCGTTTCTATATAGCAACGGAACATTCCGTCTCTAAATAAAAACGGAATTGTCCGTCTCTAAATAGAGACGGGAAATTCCGTCTCTAATTTAGCAACATAATGTATTCCGTCTCTATTTAGATACGGAAAGTCGGAAATTTTTTTATATAAAATTGTTAATTTTTAAATTTTTTAAGAAATTAATTTTATTTTAAACAATATTATTAATATTAGTACGTAAAATTATTAAATAAATATATTAATTACTTAAATTATTAAATAAACACAACAAATAGTAAAATAAAAATTTTATTATATAAGTTTAAGTACAATATAAAAAAAAAATACATATAAGTTAATCCTCCTTATCTCTCTGCTCATAATTAGTCGGAGGATAAGGTGAACCTGAAGAGGAAGGCTGTGAACTTAGTCGCTCATCATCTGAAAATATCGCTCTATCTCTGCCATCTTCCATTTGAGATCAAGCATCTCTTCATTTCTCTTTCGTAGCTCTTCATCCAGTAGTTTTTGACAAGTCACCATTAAGCAAATTCACATTAAATGTCTCAGCTTCAGGCTGTGCCACCCTAGAAGGATGTCTCTGTCAACATGTTTGCAACAAAAGGTCGAAAACACAGCAACACAATGTTACCGAAAATTCATCTCAATAATTCAATATTAAGAATGAAGTTAATTTTTTTTTTAATTATGTTGCACTCTGGAATGGAACTATTAAACGACATTCCTTGGTAATGTATAAACGAAAAGCATGCTTACCCAAAATGAAGCATAGGACAATATCCCATTTGTCAATATTTTCATAGAATATATAGCAACATATGATGTTTGCCAAAATATATAATCTACTGGTATATATAACTAAACATATTTATCAAAGTATCCCAAAAGCTATACCCAGTCAGATTGGACAGTGTACTTCCTTACGTATATCAGACAATTTTACGATGACAAATCTGCAAATATATAGCAACAAAAAATGTTATGTCACAACACCAATCGTATAACATATAGGTTCACCAATGTAATAGACATGACAACTGCTGCATCTTCAGCATGAATAAAAATTATCATGAGATAATATGGCAGGGAAATCACAAGGTCAGGAAATTCAGATTGCATAAAGAAGTCATCATAATATGGCATTACTGCATTAAAATTGTTGATAATTCCATTTTGTGCATAACCTATCTAATGTGAATAGTATGCTTTTAAACAAGTAAAAACAACACAGTCACATTATGTTTCAAAATAAAATTTTGAAACATAATGGATAGCCTGCATGCTTGTTAATAATTCTCGTCATGAAGCAACTTGTTTCACAGTCCCAGTCTCCCAGAGCACATTCAATACAACTACAGACTGACTAATATCCAAGAGACAAGCTGATAAAATCAGATTAATCCTTTCAAATATTCGGAGGAACAATTAGTGGAGTCCAAATCTTCTGTCTCATCAATTGTGCTCCACTCCGTGCTCCACCAATCAAATTTGGACAACTAATATCTCTCATTAAATGAGAGAACATTTGATTGGTGGAGTGTTAAAGTCAGAGTTCTCTCATTTAATGAGATATATTAGTTGTCCAAATTTGATTGGTGGATCACGAAGTGGAGCACAATTGATGGGACAGAAGATTTGGACTCCAATTAGTGTGCATAAATAATTCTCACCAGCAAGTTTGCGAATTCTTAAAGGTTGTTCCAAACACTATTAATAATGATTCATCAACACTTGTTCAGGAGATGAGTTTCAGTTGCAATTTCAAATTAAACTAGAATATAATCAGCATACAATTGGCTTACAGGTTGAACCCGATAAAAATTATTTCAAGTCATGGTTTACAAATACCTCCCTTCAGCATTTCAGCAGCAGGATTACATCAAAAAGTGATATTCATGGACCTGTGGTACTACACAATCCCCAAACCTTCATTTTCACTCTGCTCCTGAGAACATTGAAATACCATAGCTATTCAAAAGCAAAACCAAAACTTGTCTACCCAGAAAGTGAACAAATTGAATACTAAATAAGAATTGTGCATGAAACATACATGGAATGCATCTATTGCGCAAAAATCATCTCACAAACAACGGGAACACCCATTTGCAATTAAAGAAAAGCAAAACCCACCTGGCAGATTCTTCAACGTGGCTGTAAATGCAAGAAACAAACACTAACACACACTAACACAAGACATGCAAATCCAAAAATCAAACACCCAGACATGCAAATACATAAAGCGACGGAATTAGGTTCTGTCGCTACATATAGAGACGAAATTAGTTTCTGTCGCTACATATAGCGACGAAATTAGTTTCTGTCGCTATATATTGCGACGGAATTAGTTTCCGTTGCTATATATTGCGATGGAATCATAATTTTGTCTCTAAATTGTGAAGAAATTTAATTCTGTCACTATTTAGCTACGAAATTCAAATTCTGTCTCCATTTAGAGACAAAATTTTAATTCCGTCTCAATATCGGATTCGAAAATCCATCGTTATTCCGTCGCTTTTTTTCCCGCTATTTCATTCCTGCCACTATTAGTTACGGAATTTTGTACCGTCATTAAATTTCGTAGCTAATGTTGTAATCCATTTCAATTCAGTCTCTATTCCGTTTCGAAATGTTGAAACGAAGTTTTCCGTTGCTAATTTTCGTCGCTAATTTTGTATTTTCTTGTAGTGACGAGTAGCCACAAATAATGATGGGGTGAATGTATTGGAGTTGGTGCTTGGAGCGTCAATCCGAATAATGTATTGTATATTTTATTATTTATTAATAAAATAACTACATTTTCATTTCTAAACCTTATTAATGGTAATATCATTATGTATATTTAATTGATATATAAATATGCTAAGAATGACATTGACCATAGAATAGTCATGTAGTAATATTGGACACTAGATGGTCCAACATTAGGATAATATTTTTATTATAAACTATTCATAAAGTAAATATTCCTAGTTGTTGGTTTTGGAATACGGTCGAATCTCTATAACCTAGAAAACTAGCACATGTCGTATATTGGAATTAGAGTTCCAATGGTTTAATCTGATGTACCATGAGCTTTGGAAGCTCATATAGACATGCGGGTATTGGTTGGACTGAATACTGAATAACTCACATGTGATTCATAATAGTTGGAAACACACACCACCATCAATAGGAATCTTCTCGAGTCGAGTAGCAAATCCTTTGACTATAGGATAACATTGATTTTGCGTGAGATCTTCCACACTTTGATGTCATGTATGTCATAAACCTTTCATGGTCTGACCTCTAGATATTCGTTGGGTATGGACCGATGCACTCGTTAATCAAGTGCAAATCAAGATAGGATATGTCGGCCCATATGTGTACTATAAGGGGTTTAGGTATCCATGTGAGTAAGTCACGATTTTAAAGGCTTTGGCCAAAGTCGATCACCTAGGGTGGATCGCATTAGTTGTAAAGAATCGTGGCCATATCGATATGAGATGTGCGCCTCAGAAAATTGACGGTGTATTTTATGTTTCATAAGCACAACTCGGATAGCCTACGATAGATGGATTTATAAACATATGTGATGACTTCGACTTGTATAGTTAAAAAAGGTCATTCGTGTTCTTCGCGAATTCGGAGGTGGCCAAATTACGTACATATTAGCTAGACTTATATGACAAATGTCCCTAGACTTAAAGAGTCCTACAATATAAAGTGTACTTGTTGCACACTTGGGTAGCCGATTAATTTTGATAAAAGATAATATTCGATATTATACTTATCAACTAAGATAATCAAGTGTTATTGGATAACATTGATTATTCACTTTGACCTAATTGGATTAATTAGATTAATTCAATATTTGCACAAGGGCTTTGTCGTATTTTCATAATTATTTATACCATTTGAGGATATTATGGTAATTGCATGTATGTAATTAAATGTGTTTTTGGCTTGATTTAATTGGATTAAATCAAAATAGAAGACATGTAACTAATCCATTAATTAAACTTTATCTTGATTTAATTGGATTAAATCAAAATGGTAGACAAAGGTGATTAGTCACACCTAATTATACATATTTGGAAAAATTAGATTAAGCCCACATAAAAGTTGATTATAACTTTTATTAATTAAAAATTGCCTAAGTTTTGCTATAAATAGCAAGCTTGAGCAAAATTTTTAATCAAGCTTGAGAAAACTAAATACAAGCAAGAATTAGAGAAATTAGCATAAGTTAGAGAAGTGTTTAGATAAGCTTTGTGAGATCTCTACAACATTTCAATTAGGAGAAATCAAGATTAGATCTTAGAGTGAAGCTTGCTAGTATTGGAATCAAGATTGGATCTTGGAATCAAGGTTGCTAACTTTAGATTTTCTCCACAACATTTCAACAAGAAGAAGTAGATTAGATATTTGAATCAACCTTGCTAGGTAAGTTTGATATTCTCCCAAAGCTATGTTTTTCATTAGTTAGTTTTTCATTAATGAGACATATAGTGATGAATTATGCATTTTATACATAATAATATAACTTGATATTGAATTGAAATTAGGCTAATTAATTGTGTTAGGATTCTTTGGAAGTATAAACAAAATATGCTTGTAATTGGGTCAAAAAGTTTATGTTAGATGTATACATAAAATTAGAGTTTGAAACTTTAGATGAAAGCTTCGAGCTATGGCTACCATTATAGAATCACTTGACCACCTATGGGTGACCTAGAATTGTTTATTAGTCACTTCATTGTAGGATTCTAATTTGATTTGTGTTTTGGATTCAAAATTTACGTAGGTGGGTATTTAGAACAAATTTATATTTTTGTAAAAATATTTAATATTTTCAAAAACTTGATTTTTATTTTATAACATATGTTGATGTTGGTTTTGATGTTAAAAATGAATTTTGGGTGTTTCTGAAGTGTTTAGGGAATATCAGAATTAATTAGGGTAAAATACCATAATTCATTCAACTTTATGAAAAGAGAGCTGAAGGCAAAGTTGAGAAACAATTTTTTTTTTTTTTAAAAAAATGTGTGTTGCACACAATGCTACAGTGCACGCGCGCACAGTGCACACGCGTCATGCATTGCGTGCACTAAAACGTGCTTCCTTCCGTTCTAGAATTTCCAAACTCTGATTCAGCCCTGATTTTTTTTCCTATACACTCGTAATGGAATATAGTATTTCATTAAATTATTTAAAATTACACCCATACATGATATCCATGAGTTAGACCCACTTCTGCTGCTTGGGCACCGATCCGACCATAGGGGTCCCACTTTCGCCCCAACAAAATGATATGTTAGAAGCAGAACCAGAAGAGGAAGAAGAGGGTGTTGAGCAGGGGGAGCCGTAACCCACTCCACCAGAGGCTGTAGGATCATTAGTAGATTTGGATGACGATAGACCTTCAGAAACCAATGAACCTAAAGTACGAAGATCTAAGCGAGACCGGATTCTACCAACCAGATACTCGGGATCTGACTATATTATTCTTACTGAAGATGGGGAGCCAGAAAATATCAAGGAAACTATATCTAATAAAAATAAAGGAAAATTGATGCACGTAATGCAGGATGAAATGGAATCTTTGTAAAAGAATCATACTTATGAGATAGTCAAGCTCCTGCAAGGCAAGAAGGCAATGAAGAAAAAATAGGTGTTCAAGCTAAAGAAAGATGGCAGCGGAAATATGGTGAAACACAAATCCCGGTTAGTAGTCAAAGGATTCATATAGAAAAAGGGAATCAAATTTCATAAAAGTTTTTCACCGGTTGTAAAAATGGCTTCAATCCGAATTATCATAGGATTGGTAGCCAGTTTGAACCTAGGGCTTGAACGGATGGATATTAAGACAACATTTCTTCATGGTGATCTACATGAAGAAATTTATATGGAGCAGCCAGAAGTTTTCAAGGTTTCAAGAAAAAATAACATTGTTTGCAAGCTGAAAAATAGCTTATACGGCCTCAAGCAAGCACCAAGGCAGTGGTACCAGAAGTTTGACTCATTCATGGTGAGTCAAGGCTATAAAGAAACTACAGCATACCAGTATGTTTATATTCAAAGATTTCCTAATGGATATTCCATTGCTCTTCTATTATATGTAGATAATATTTTGATCGTTGGATAAGATGCAACGAAGATCAGCTAGCTAAAAAATGAACTCTTTAAATCTTTCGACATGAAAGACTTAAGACCAGCTCAACAAATTTTAGGAATGCAAATAGTTTGAGACAAATAGAAAAAAAGTTGTGGCTTTCACATGAGAATTTTATTTAACGGGTATTCAAGAGATTCGAAATACATAATGTCAAATCGGTCAGCATTCTGCTAGCGTACCACTTCAAACTGAGCAAAAAATTTTGCCCCTCATCCAAGAAAGAAATATATGAGATGTCATCAATATCATATTTATAACTGCCGAAAATTTACATAATAACCTAACTAGAATAACGACAATATGATGCAAAATTTTCTAAATCATAAATACAATAACCGTAGATTTGAAAACGAGTTGGACACACGTGGGTTTATGGCTTAGAATGACAATGGCAAATGTGTGGGGTTTATCTTGAAAATAATTGGGACATTTTTTTGCATAGACCCGAGCCCAAGGCAAGCATAATTTAAGGCCCAAAACTTTGAAAGCAAAACAAGCCCATTTGGCCCTAAAATTCGGTCCACACTCCAAATTTAACTTAGGTCTATAGACTTTTCTAGATGACACTAAACAAGTCGAAAATAAATTAAAAGCCATTTGTCCCCCATTTTGCTCATTTGGCTGAGAGCTTGGGTAAGGAGGCAAGGGAAATTTTTTCTAACAATCTAGCTAAAAATCTTGCAGAAAATGGGAAAATCAAGCAAAAAGTGGGAAAATCAAGCAAAAAGCAAGCTTAGGAGGAAGAATTCAAGTTCTAGACTAGAGACCCTATAGATCTACAATCAAGCTTGGAGAGGTGAGAATCATATTATCTGTTAATGGTGTTTTCAGGTCCTATGTTATTTAAGAAATACGGCAGGGGTAAAAAGAGTAATTCCCTTCTCGGTCAAAGTCATTAATGCCGACCCGACCATATGAGTGTTATAAAACCAACAAGTAGAGACCGAACACTTTACGATCGGCAAACCGACCACTTAAAGATCAGATGACCGGGCATTATCAGATCGGTAGAAGCACTCTCAGCTCAAAGAACCATCATGACCGACCTCATTAAGACCGAGCATATAGCGAGACTTGCTCCGGAAGATAAGGCATCCTATTTTTACGGAAAAGATAAGGAATCCTTATGGGAACGGGAAATTGTTTCAACTAGGGAATTCTTGTAGGAAAAGGAATCTGATTTCTACACTATTATAAATATGAGGGTAGAGTGTGCGTAAGCAGGAGGAGAATCAATATCAAGATCATTACGATCAGACTTGTAAACACAAAAACAGAGCAGAGAAGCTTATTTCAGTAATAAAGTATCACCTGTTCTGTGCCCGTGGACGTAGGTTGGATCTGATCCGCTGAACCACGTTAAATCTATTTGTCGAATGGCGTATTTGTCTGTCTTTTGCTAAATTTGCTTTTGGTTCCCCCATAACCGAACAAATTCACTATTGAGGGAGGATTGTCTCGGGAGTAATATTCCAATATTGCCCTAAGACCAAAATCAGCCGTCAACAGTTGGCGCCGTCTGTGGGGAATTTCAGACAAAAAGCAGTACACGTGGTTAGACAATGGCAGAAGATGGAACTCGCCGATCATCAGGAAGTCCAACTACGGACTGGGTAGAGAAGATAGAAGAAAACATGAGGAAAGATAGGGAGGGAAACCAAGCCCTTCTAAAATCCATGATGGACCGACTAGAAAGGATGGAAGGGAGGAACAACGAGAGATTCGAAGCCGGAACCAGTCAGAGAAGAGGTGAGACAGCGGAAGGAAAAAAGGTTGTAGATACAAGTGAAGATGATAGACCCAAAAGGAGGGGCCCCTACGGGGTAAAATCCGTAGTGGTAGAAAAAGATTCGCAAACAGAAGACACGTGGGAAGAAGAAAAGGGAAGACAACCGCTAGATTGCTCCTATGATAGCCCCCGAAACATCAGGAGGGGAGAAAGGAAGTATGGCGAGGCTGAACGAGAGACCTCAAGTCATGAGGAGCGCCACACCCCGGGAAATAGACACGAAGAAGGCCGCATGAGGCGGCATGGTAACTCAGAGAGCGACATGAGGTCTTGGTTGAGGAAAGAGATGGCCAAGTGGGGAGTAAACGTCAAGACCGATGCAGGAGATGCCCGGGATGGTAAGAAGGAATCTCCCATCACATAAGAAATAAGGTCGGAAAAATTCCCGAGACGATTCAACATGCCCACCATGACACCCTACAAGGGCCATATTGAACCAAAATCCCATATTGAAAGCTTTGTCCTATTAATGGAAGTCCAAGGAGTGGTAGGGGATGCCGTTTGCAAAATATTCCCCCTAACCTTTGGCGGATCCGCCATTCTATGGTACAGAAGTCTAGCCCCAGGGAACATCAGCAACTTCGCGCAACTCAAAAAATCATTTGTGCGGCACTTCAAAGGGGCCTGCGTTCCTAAAAATACAATTGGAGAGTTAAGACTCATGAAGCAGGGAGATGACGAGCCCCTGAAGGCTTTCATTAACAGATACCATAACATGGTACTCGAGGTCGGGGGATATGAGTCCCTCGAGGCCTTGGAAAGTTTAAAGGGGGCCTTAATGGTCGGAAAGCTGTGGACTCACCTAAGAATCCAAGATACACCGGATTATGCAACCGCCCTGGAAATAGCCCGAAAGTTCATTTTGTTGGAGAACGAAGAGAAAATCTCCCGGAGGGGGACATCTATCAGAGAGAGGACAATAAGGGCAGAGGCCCTTCGCCGGCCAGATAGGGAGTTCAAAAAACCGCCCCCGAGACGCAAGGAATTCAAGCTAATACCTCGGAATAACCAGGAAAGAGGAATCCTGAACCAAGTAAACCACGTAGTCAGGGAAGAAGCATACATTCCTTTGAACAAGCCACTAGGACAAATCGTCATGGAGATCCAGGAAAAAGGCCTCTTGATAGAGCCTAACCTCAGGAGATTCCCCCCAGATAAGAGAAACAAAACATCCTATTGCGTACACCATAATTTGAGAGGACATCCGATGGACGGGTGCAAAGACTTGCGGGAACAAATGGAAGACCTGGCTCGGAATGAATATTTAAATAAATACATTGACCATGAGGTTATGGTGGCTAGACAGAGGGCATAGCGCCGAAAAGTAAATATCATCGTATGAGGGAAAACACTGGCCGGAGACTCTAACCGGTCAAGGAAAAAATACAGCCGGGCTCGGGGGTCGGAGGTACTAGAAGCAGAACAGTCCTCGGGAATACAAGGTGGTCGGTTGGTACCAATAATTTTCACTGACGAGGATGCCCGAGGGGTGATTTTCCCCCACGACGATGCGTTAATAATCAAGGCAACAATCGGCGGTTCAGAGGTAGACAGAATCCTGGTGGATCCTGGGAGCGCAGTGGATATAATCTCCAAAGAGGCTCTGGAAAGCCTAGGAGTGGAGTATGCAGCTCTAACCGACGATGGCACTCCCCTATACGGCTTCGGGGGTTCAACGGCGTCCCATTGGGGAGAATACAATTAGCAATGACGATCGGAACTCGTCCCTGGACTCGGACAATTATGATAAACTTCACGGTGGTGGACTGCATGAGCAGTTACCAAGTCATTATCGGTCGACCTTTCATGATGAAGACAAAGGCCGCAATGTCCTGCTATTACTTACAGTTAAAATTCCCTACCTGGGAAGGGATTGGAATCGTGTGTGGGAGTCAGAGGACAGGCCGGAGCTGTTTTTCCACCCTCTCACGGGAAACCCTCTGCGTAGAAGGAGGTACCCAAAAAAGACAAATAAATGAAGACAGAGAAGAAGCAAGGGGGAACACGGGTCCTCGGCCAAATAAAGTTGACCGATTAGGGACGGTCGAAGAACTAGAAGAGACGAAACTTTTCGGGCCTGGAAGAGCGTAAAGATAGGGGGAAACTTAGACGAAACCCTGAAACAGGGCCTCCTGAGGTGTCTAAAGGAGTACCCGGACGTCTTCGCATAGAGGCACGATGACATGCCCGGGATTGATCCGAAGTTCATCAATCACCGCTTGGCAGTAAACCCGTCACACAAGCCAGTCAAGCAAAAAAAGAAGAACCTTTAATCAGGAACGGTGCAGGGCAGTAGCTACCGAGGTGGAAAAATTATTGAAAGCCGGTTTCATCAGAGAAGTAAAATACCCGTAGTGGGTATCAAACATAGTACTGGTGAAGAAGTCAAACGGAAAATGGAGGATGTGTGTGGATTTCACCGACCTCAACAAGGCATGCCCGAAAGACAGCTTCCCATTACCAAACATAGACTAGCTAGTAGATACAACGGCCTGCCAGGGACTGCTAAGCTTTATAGATGCCTTCTCAGGATACAACCAGGTCAAGATGCACCCTGCGGACGAGGAGAAAACAACTTTTGTCACCGATCAGGGGCTTTACTGTTATAAAGTAATGCCATTCGGACTGAAGAATGCAGGGGCAACCTTTCAAAGGCTGCTCAACAAAATTTTCAAACCGCTCATTGGCACGTCAATGTTGGTATATGTTGATGAAATGATAACAATGTCTAAAGAGCCAGAATGTCACGTGACCGATCTAAAGAAAACCTTCGAATTACTAAGGAAACATAATTTAAAGCTCAACCCGGAGAAATGTGCTTTCGGAGTGGCCTCAGGAAAGTTTTTGGGCTACATGGTAAGCTCCCGATGCATAGAAGCAAATCCACAAAAGATCAAAGGCGTACTGGACTTAAAGTCTCCCAGGACGGTAAAAGAAGTGCAAAGTCTAATCGGCAGATTGGCCGCGCTCAACCGATTCATCTCCCGAGCAACAGACAAGTGCCACCCCTTCCTCAAAGTCATCAAGAAAGCCAAAAAGGAAATCGACTGGACACCAGAATGCGATGAAGCCTTCCTGCAGTTAAAACAATACCTAACACAGCCCCCACTTCTAGCAAAACCCCTCCCAGG
This sequence comes from Zanthoxylum bungeanum, assembly GCA_019454045.1. Classification (NCBI taxonomy): domain Eukaryota; kingdom Viridiplantae; phylum Streptophyta; class Magnoliopsida; order Sapindales; family Rutaceae; genus Zanthoxylum; species Zanthoxylum bungeanum. Next base: position 63,157 of record SKCR01040168.1, read on the forward strand.
GGAAACCTTATACTTGTACTTAGCCGTCTCAGAGCATGCAGTAAGTTCGGTACTAATACAAGAGGCCGACAAGGTCCAAAGGCCAGTATATTATGTCAGCAAAGCTCTGTTAGATGCTGAGACCCGATATCCGGTAAATGAACTGGTCGCCCTGTCATTGATCATTGCAGCCCGGAAATTATGACCATACTTGCAAGCCCATCCTATTGGGGTTTACACCGATTATCCTCTAAGACAGATTCTGCATAAACCATAAGTTTTGGGCAGGTTAATGAAGTGGTCGGTGGAGTTAAGTGAACACGACGTTTCTTACCTCCCAAGGATGGCAGTAAAAGGGCAGGCTTTGGCAGATTTTGTCACGGAATTCACAGAACCGCATGTATTGACTGTGGGGGAAGGCAAAGGGGAGATGTCAGTAGATGGATCTGTCAGCTCACAAGGTAAGGGAGCTGGAATCGTGTTGAAGAGCGACAAAGGTGAAGAGGTGTTGCTAGCCCTGAGGTTCGCCTTCGAGGCCACAAACAATGAAGCAAAGTATGAGGCAATTTTGTCCAGTCTTAGGCTATGCACGGTGGTGGAAGTCCACGACGTAGTGGTAAGAAGTGACTCTCAGCTGTCTATTCAGCAGCTGAAAGGAGAATTCCAAGCCAGGGAGCCGAGTATGATAGCCTACTTGGCTGAAGTAAAAAGGCTGGTGGAAAGAATGAGGAACGTACACTTTGAGCAAATCAGTCGAGAAGACAACTGTGAGGCAGACTCATTGGCACGGCTTGCATCTTCGATAAAAGCAAGGAACCCCAGAATAGTCCATCTAATCTGCCTCCGAGAAAAGAGCGTGGGAGAAATCGAAGTAAAAGTATTAGATAAGGAAGACAAAACCTCGTGGATACAACCAATTAAGAAATATTTGGAAACATGGGAGGCACCCGAGGATAAGAAGGAAGCCAGGAAACTAAAATTCAAAAGCACCAAGTTCCCGTTATCGAAGGAGTGCTCTACCGGAGGGGCCACACAATACCCCTCTTGAGATGTTTAGCGGAAGAAGAGGCCGATTATGTACTCAGTGAAATTCATGCGGGCATCTGTGGGAGTCACTCCGGAGGACAATCGATGGCCTTTAAAGCTTTAAGGCAAGGGTTCTATTGGCATACTATGCATCAGACGGCATGAGAGTAGCCCGGAAATGTGAAGGATGCCAAAAGAATGCCAATATTCACCACCAACCAGCAGAGCAGTTAACCACCATGTCCAGTCCTTGGCCGTTCGCTCAGTGGGGGCTAGATATCATCGGACCAATGCCAAAGGGACGATGACAAGCGAAGTACGCCATTGTGGCCATATACTATTTCACCAAATGGGTGGAAGCCGAACCCCTATCCACCATCACAGAGAAGAAGGCTATGGAGTTTCTAAAGAAAAATATTATCTGCAGGTTCGGAATCCCTCGAACCGTCATCACAGATAACGGAAAACAGTTCGATAGCAAAAGCTTCCGGAAGCTCTGTGAAGACCTCCAGATGGCCTTACAATTCCCCTCACCAGCCCATCCCAAGTTAAATGGGCAGGTTGAGGCCACAAACAAAACCATTAAGGAAAATCTTAAGGCTCGGCTTGCATCCTTCACGGGCTTATGGGTCGAGGAATTACCGGAAGTGTTGTGGGCACACCGAACAACCTATAAAAACTCCACAGGAGAAACTCCGTTTACCTTATCATACTGATGCGAAGCAGTCATCCCAGCAGAGATCGAAATGACTACCCACAGGGTCCGTCATTTTGAGGACAAATGAAATGAAGAACTTAACAGAAGTCACCTCGATCTAATCAAATAAAAGAGGGAGAAGTCGGCTATGAAAACAACAATCTATCAACAAAGAATGGCCCGCTTATGTTGGGGTTGGTGCTCAGAGCGCCAATTCCTGGTTGTATTTCTTTTGAATACTTCTGTAAAACAATATATTATGAATAATATATGCAGTTTCTATAATATAATCTATCTTATTAAATGGTAAAGACGTATTGACCTTAGAATGATTAGTCATGGTACTGTTGCAAAAGCGTCGCAACGGACATTGAGTAGTATCATGATGTTATCATTCTCAGACTGTTCCTGGTCAAGGTTTACACTACTTGGTCAGTAAAGTAAACCCGTTGAGACGGTACATGTCGTATACTGGAATATATGATTCCAATGGTTTCTCAATGAACCATTAGTCTTGGAGACTAGTATAGACGTGTAGGTGTTTATAGCGGATAAACACTGAACGACTCACCGAAGATTCTTAATGGATGGTACACCAACGTCAATAAGAATCTTCTCGGGTTGAGTAGCACTTGTGATTCTTAGACTTGAGATGCCATTGTGGGCACATGAGACATCTTCTACACTTAGATGGCAGTCACGTCACCGATCTATTTAGATCAGACCTCCGCCTGTTCGTTGGGTGTAGATAGATCCTCAGGGTGTCCTATGTGTATCAAGACAAGATCCGTCAGTTCTGTGTATCAGAGCATAGGTAGTCCATATGATTAGCAATCAGATAAAACCATGGGCCCGTGGTAAAGTTTAGAAGCTAGTTTTAAACATTCTTTTAGAGATTGCTAATGGAATAGTCGACTGGATAATCCCCATAGAGATTTGACGTTTACATCTGTATCTCTGGGATTTATCCGGATACCTGTGACGGAGGAATTATACATTTGCCATGACCTCGACCTGTATGGTTCAGCGAGATGATCCGTGATCGTCATAATCTACGGGTGGATAGATTATGGACACGAAATTTGATTTCGTGACGGATATACCTGAATCTAAAGAGTCTCAATAATGAAACATACTCGTAGAGCACTAGAGCAACATTAATAAATAATATTGATTATTTATAAAGTCGTTTAAAGATTAAACGCAAGATACGTGCTAAAGGGACTAGATAGTCATTTGCCTAATTATTGTGTATTTACATTTAATACTTGATTAATTTAAATACACATTAATTAATAGTCAAAATGAGTTATTTGACTTATATACTAAATGAATATATGTTTTTAATATTTAATGTAAATATTATACATATATTTAATATATTTGTATTTGATTAATTAATTAATTATTTAATTTTTAAATGATTAAATTAATTAAAATATAAATATCTTACATTAGGATATTTGTAGTAAATGATATTAGTTGCCTTTTTTGACTTAATTAAATATCTAATAAAGTGTATTAGGATATTTATGCTAGTTGATAAATAAATTTGAAATGAAAATGAAATTACATGACTTGTGTTTGAATTTGTGAAATTCGGCCAAGGCACTTTTGTTACATGTATATATTGTTTTTCATTTCATTTATTCTAACCTAATACACTTTACTAAAAGAAACTCCATTGAAGAAAGCCAAAGGAAACTTGAGAAAAGAAAGACAAAATCAAGAAAGCTTGGATTTTTAGTAAGTTTCTTGAACTTGCTATTAGTAAGGAAATTGTTCCTTAGGTTCTAGGCTTTATTATATGATATTCTTAGGTTTTTCTTTATTTGTTCCTTGTGGTTTTTGTTGATGGAAGTTTTGATGGAGGTGTAAAGCATGTGTGATGAAGGAAGTGTATGACTATTGTAGTAATAAGCTTTCTTTTAAGGTTTTGGAAACCATGTTGCTAATCTAGAGTTATTGACCCACTCTTAAATGACTAGATTTGATCTTGAGTTGTTTCATTGTGTTGAGACTTGGATTGGATGGAAGAATGATGATTAAAGTAATTGATTTTAACTATTTGGTCTAATTTGTCCAATTTGAGGAAATTGAAAAATTAGGGTTCATGACCAATTCCAAATTTGGGGCTTTTCATATATGTTGTTTATTTGGATGTGTATATGATGCATATAAAGTTTCATGTTGATTGGATTACATCTTGATGTGTTTTGAAGCATGAAATGACAAAGTGCACAAATGGCACCCCTTTGGAGGCTCTCGGCCAGAACTTGAAATTTGGGATTTTGGTTGCTTGGTGTTTTGATGTTTTGAACATGCTAAGTTCATCTTAGAAATGATTTAGAATCATTCAAAATTGATTTGATCAATTTCGGACTAAAATGGACAAAAATACCAAGTAAAGGTAATTTGGTAAATTCACCTAAATATGATTTATTGAATTTTTTTCATTATTTGATTATTGGAATATTAAATAAATATGTTTATTTAAATAATTCGAGAAAAAGTTTTGAAATTGGAAAATACGATTTTCCACCGCTTCCGCTGCGTTACCGGATTCAGCCCCTAAAAACCCCTATAAAATGGTATCAGAGCGAGTCTGATTCTAGGCCCCCTAAAATGATTAGCTTTAATTAAATCAATGTTTAATCATGTTTTCTTGACTTTATACATGCTTATTATAATCTAATTTTGTTAGATTTAGGGTGTATGACACTTAGCGGAAAATCCCTAATTAATAAGGTTTTAATGTAATTATGTATTTGATGCATGTTATGTGGTCCGTCTTGTCAATACGGTTTATGAATACTTCTCTGTGACTACATCCGAGACCGTGCCTCTGCTGTGAGGGTGTAGCCGATAGAGATTTATTTATACCGGATGTATATCAGATGCTAGGTAAATTCAAGTAAAAGCGGAATTCTGAACGTGCCCTAGCTGTCAGGATTACGTAAGTAACTTGAGTTTATCATTGACGAGTTTAACCTTGGTACGTCTCCTTGTGGGCCTGCCTTCGCAGCGACAACGAGAAACGACCAGGACCGGAAACCCGGGAGTTATTAGAGAATGATTGACAAATGAGTTGTCTACCTGATGAATATACGTAGGCGAGACCGTGCCTCTACTGTGAGCCGAAATATATTCACGGGATCCACCTTTCACTATTAGTATTTAATTTAATTATTAAATCTTTGTATTCTTTTTGGGGATTACAGTATTGCATGATTTAGTGGGAGGGGCATTTTTAGATTAAAAATCCATGATCTAGTTTATGCTTTTGATATTATATGAAACTGCTTAATTTCTGCTAACCGTTTTTCGTGATCTATATGATAGATTGGCGATGGCGGCACAATCCAAAAATCAGTTTGCGCGTATGCTTGATGCGAACAAACTGAAAGGTGCTGGGAACTTCGCTGACTGGGAATTGGATTTGAGGATTGTCCTCGATTCCGAAAAGTTGGGATATGTTCTTGAGGGTCCGTTGCCCCTTGCTGTGGGTACAGATGCTTCAGATGAGGAACGCCAAGTTTTTGAAACTTGGAATGATGATGATTTAAGGGTTAAATCATACATCCTTAGTTCACTGTCTCCGAAACTCAAGCAACAATACTATGGTATGCTAGATTCTTATAGTATGATGACGCAATTGAGACAATCGTTTGAGAACCAAGAACAAGTGATTGTTCACAAAGTCGCCATGGAACTGTTCCATGCGCGTCTGGATGAGGGGCAAAGTGTTAGCCCACATGTTCTTCAGTGATCGATTTGATCGATTAATTGAGGCAACATAATCTCATCTTGAATGACATTCTCGGTAGGAGTGTCATTCTTGGTTCACTTCCAGCTTCATTTCGCCAGTTCGTGATGTACTTCAACATTCACAGGACTGTCTGTACCTACCACGAACTACATAGGATGTTGCTCACGGCAGAAGAGGACCTTAAGAAGGGATTACCGATTCGCCCTCCTAGATCTACTTCTCTTTTTACTTCTTCCCAAGGATGGTCCAAGGGAAAAAGAACAAGAAAGCAAGAAGAAGAAGAATGCTTTTGGTCCTCAACAATAGGCGAAGATTGCTAAGCCCAAAAGGGCTTCTGAAGACAAATGCCACCACTGCGGCAAAGTCGGGCATTGGAAAAGGAACTGTCTTGATTACATCGCCCAGCTGAGGAGAGACAGAGCATCTACATTTGTACCTTTATTTTTCCAGGTATTGATTTATCTTTGGCTTGTGAAACCGTTACGTCCAACTGGATTTTAGATTCTGCTTGTCCTATTCACATTTGCAATTCGTTGCAGGTGCTGAAAGAAAGTAGGAGGCTGAAGCCCGGAGAGATGCAGTTGCGGTTCGGGAGTGGAGACTCTTTGGATGCAGTTGCAGTGGGAGTATGCGAGATCTCATTGCCGAATGGGACACTTTTGTTAAATGAATGCCATTTTGTACCTGGATGTGTAGCTAATATTATATCACTTTTTGTATTGGATACATAAGGCTTTTGTATTAATATTAAGAATAGTTCTTTATATTTATATGATAGTAATAATATTCAGATCCTTTGTTGTCCAACCAGCATGATCATTATACATTGCAAACTTCAAAAGATATATTAAATACTGGAGTTAATAAACGTAGTTTACCTGTAATAATAATACTGAACTTTGGCATATGAGACTTGGTCACATTGGCGTTAAACGCCTTACCCAATTGGTTAGGAATGGTTTGATACCAGATCTTACCATTGAATCCTATCCAACTTGTGAATCCTGTATTCAGGGTAAGATGACCAAAGCCCCATTTTCTGGTGTTGGACACCGTGCCATTAACTTACTGGAACTCGTACATTCTGATGTATGTGGTCCACTAAGTCAAACTGCTCACAGTGGTTATTCGTACTTCGTTACCTTTACCGATGATCTGTCACGGTACGGTTATGTCTATTTGATGCGACAAATTGGAAACCTTTGAAAAGTTCAAAGAGTTCCGAAATGAAGTAGAAAAAAAAAACTGGTAAATATATTAAATGCCTTCGATCAGATCGAGGCGGCGAATATATGAGTGGTGTGTTTATGGATTATATGAAGGAGAATGGGATTCTCGCTCAATATACTCCTCCAGGTACTCCACAGCACAATGGAGTATCTGAGAGGAGAAATCGGACTTTATTGGATATGGTCCGATCAATGTTGAGTTTCACAGATTTGCCCTATTATTTATGGGGCTACTCTCTCTTAACAGCCGCACATCTTTTGAATAAGATTCCTTCAAAGGCTGTTCCTATGACACCGTATGAGATATGGTTCGGTAGGAGACCAAATCTTAATTATATTAAGGTTTGGGGTTGTCCTGCCTATGTCAGGGTGACTCAGCAAGATAATCTTTCGCCTCGAGGGCAAAAGTTTAGGTTTGTCGGATATCCTTCGAATACGAGAGGATATCTGTTCTATGACACCGAGCATCGAAATGTGTTCGTAGCTCGCTTCGCAAAATTTCTAGAAGTAGAATTTTTGTCAGAAGGTGGTAATCATAGACAGGTTGAGCTTGATGAAGTCCAACCTGAAAACAACGAACCAACGGAGGAACCTGAAGTTCAAGTAGATGAAGGACATTCAACACACACACTCCGTAGGTCAGAAAGGGTATCTAGACCTCCTGAACGCTTGTATTTGATACAAGGAAAGAGTCTGGATGTTTTCTTAGTTGAAGAGACAGATCCTTTCACCTATAGAGAATCGATGTTGGACATCGACTCCGTGAAATGGCAAAGTGCCATGAAATCCGAGATAGACTCAATGCATGAGAATTAAGTTTGGGACTTGGTTCCGCTTCCCGAAGGAATTGTTTCTATCGGTTGTAAATGGGTTTACAAGAGGAAGCGTTGGCCTGACAGTAAGGTTGAAACTTACAAGGCCCGACTGGTAGCAAAAGGTTACACGCAGCGAGCTGGCGTCGACTACGATGAAACTTTTTCACCAGTAGCAATGCTTAAGTATATCCGTATTGCTTTCTATAGCTGCGTATCATGACTACGAGATTTGGCAAATGGATGTCAAAACGGCTTTTCTAAATGGATTTCTTGATGAAGAAATCTATATGGAACAGCCGGAAGGTTTTGCGTCCAACGAAAACTCGGGTATGGTATGTAAGCTTAAGAAGTCCATTTATGGACTTAAACAAGCTTCACGAAGTTGGAATCTTCTATTCGACGAGATTATTAGATCGTCTGGTTTTCTCAAGAATTCGGAAGAATCCTGTGTGTATCAGAAGGCCAGTGGGAGCATGGTTGTATTTTAGTCCTATATGTTGATGACATCCTAATCATTGGGAATGATTTAGGTATGTTACAAAGCGTGAAAGCGTACATCTGTAAGAATTTCTCCATGAAGGACCTGGGAGAAGCTTCCTATGTTTTAGGGATAAAACTCTATAGAGATAGACAAATGAGGCTGATTGGGTTATCCCAATCAACGTACATAGATAAGATCTTGGAATGGTATAGTTTTGGTAACTGTAAGACAGCAAACATACCGTTCAGACATGAGATTCATCTTTCTAAGAAGATGTGTCCACAAACAGAAGATGAGAAGGTTAGAATGTCTAACCAACCTTATGCTTCGTGTTTGGGTAGCATAATGTATGCCATGTTATGTACGAGGCCTGATATCAGTTTCGCTATTCGCGTAACTAGTCGATATCAGTCCAATCCAGGTAATGACCATTGGATGGCCATTAAACATATCCTAAAGTATCTTAAAGGTACTAAGGATAAGTTGATTATTTATGGAGAGGAACGAACTGCAGGTTAATGGGTATACAGACTCCGATTTTCAATCGGATCCCGATGATAGAAAGTCTACATCTGGATTTGTCTTTACCCTTAACGGAGGTGCAGTTTGTTGGAAGAGTTCAAAACAGGGATCGACAGCTGATTCCACCACTGAGGCGGAATATATTGCAGCTTCTGAAGCTACAAAAGAGGCTGTGTGGATAAAGAACTTTATCACAGAATTGGGAGTTGTCCCAAGTATCGAGAATGCGATTCTGTTATACTGTGATAATACTGGAGCCATTGCACAAGCAAGGGAACCGAGGGTGCATCAGAAGTCGAAGCATGTGGAACGCAAGTACCACATCATTCGAGAGATCGTGTCGCGAGGGGATATTGTCGTGTGCAAGGTACCGAGTGAAGATAATGTAGCAGACCCGCTGACGAAGGCCATACCTCCGAAGTTGTTTGATAAACACGTGGAGTCGATGGGTATTAGATACAATCGATATTGGCACTAGAGCAAGTGGGAGATTCGGATGGGTATTTGATTAAATAATTAATTATTTAATTGTTAAATGATTAAATTAATTAAAATATAAATATCTTACATTAGGATATTTGTAGTTTATGATATTAGTTGCCTTTGTTGACATAATTAAATATCTAATAAAGTGTTATTGGGATATTTATGCAAGTTGACTAAATAAATTTGAAATGAAAATGAAATTACATGACTTGTGTTTGAATTTGTGAAATTCGGCCAAGGCACTTTTGTTACATGTATATATTGTTTTTCATTTCACTTTATTCTTAACCTAATACACTTTACTAAAAGAAACTCCATTGAAGAAGCCAAAGGAAACTTGAGAAAAGAAAGACAAAATCAAGAAAGCTTGGATTTTTAGTAAGTTTCTTGAACTTGCTATTAGTAAGGAAATTGTTCCTTAGGTTCTAGGCTTTATTATATGATATTCTTAGGTTATTTCTTTATTTGTTCCTTGTGGTTTTTTTTGATGGAAGTTTTGATGGAGGTGTAAAGCATGTGTGATGAAGGAAGTGTATGACTATTGTAGTAATAAGCTTTCTTTTAAGGTTTTGGAAACCATGTTGCTAATCTAGAGTTATTGACCCACTCTTAAATGACCTAGATTTGATCTTGAGTTGTTTCATTGTGTTGAGACTTGGATTGGATGGAAGAATGATGATTAAAGTAATTGATTTTAACTATTTGGTCTAATTTGTCCAATTTGAGGAAATTGAAAAATTAGGGTTCATGACCAATTCCAAATTTTGGGCTTTTCATATATGTTGTGTATTTGGATGTGTATATGATGCATATAAAGTTTCATGTTGATTGGATTACATCTTGATGTGTTTTGAAGCATGAAATGACAAAGTGCACAAATGGCACCCCTTTGGAGGCTCTCGGCCAAGAACTTGAAATTTGGGGATTTTGGTTGCTTTGGTGTTTTGATGTTTTGAACATGCTAAGTTCATCTTAGAAATAATTTAGAATCATTTAAAATTGATTTGATCAATTTCGGACTAAAATGGACAAAAATACCAAGTAAGGGTAATTTGGCAAATTCACCTAAATATGATTTATTGAATTTTATTTCATAATTTGATTATTGGAATATTAATAAATATGTTTATTTAATTAATCCGAGAAAAGGTTTTGAAATTGGAAAATAGGATTTTCCACCGCTTCCGCTGCGTTACCGGATTCAGCCCCTAAAAACCCCTACAGCTTCTACAACAAAAGAGTTCGGACCCGTGCCTTTCCTCCAGGCGACTTGGTATTAAGAAAGGTCACCCTGAACACCCGAAGGCCGGAGGAAGGCTCATTAGGCGCCAAATGGGAAGGGTCCTACAAAATTGTAGAGGTGGTAAGGCCAGAGGTCTACATTTTAGAACAGATAGACGGCACCCGATTAAGGAAACCTTGGAATGCCGAGATGCTAATAAAGTATTTCCAATGGACTTTTTTTTTCTTTCTTGCAACAACCCAACAAGGGTTAAGAGCACAGTGTAAAACCCCTCTCGAAATACCCCGCAGAGAGTTGTAGAGAGGGTAGTAAGTCTCCGAATATGAATAAAACGTTCTCTTTTAATTTCCACCCACTATTTTAATTAAAATTGAAAGCCATATTCAAAATTCCGGGGACATACTCGATACGGAGGGATGATCTGAGGTCGAGGCATCAAACCCATGACAGACCAATCACAAATGCTACCATAAAAATCCCGGGCATAGACAATCCGACCTAACTCGCTCCACTTTCAAAAATCAAGACCACATTAAGGGATAAGAAGTATAAAGGAGCACGAGAACCCTTCGCAGTAGCCGGAGCTCAACTACCCCACAACTTATATTTACGAGGGACATGCCAGGATAGTAATCACGGGGAGGGAGTGCCCCCGTAGGATAACCTACCTGACGGGTTTGGGAAATACAACGCAAGGAATGCGCTGCCATATGTTTTGCCTACCCAATGGATCCGTGAAAAGCATAGCACGGGGATGGGTGATGCCCCCGTGGCGATTGCTTACTCCAGTGTTACCGAACATAAGGAGGAAAATGCCCTTAATGTCTAGGACACTCTTTGATCCCTATTTCCTTGATCATTCGGATCCGTGGGAAGCATAGCACGGGGATGGATGATACCCCCGTGACGATTGCTTGCTCCAGTGTTACTGAACATAAGGAGGAAAATGCCCTTAATGTCTCGGACACTCTTTGATCCCTATTTCCTTGATCATTCGGATCCGTGGGAAGCATAGCATGGGGAGAGATGATATCCCCGTGGCGATTGCTTGCTCCAGTGTTACCGAACATAAGGAGGAAAATGTCCTTAATGTCTCGGACACTCTTTGATCCCTATTTCCTTGATCATTCGGATCCGTGGGAAGCACAGCACGGGGAGGGATGATACGCCCGTGGCAGTTGCTTGCTCCAGTGTTACCGAACATAAGGAGGAAAATGCCCTTAATGTCTCAGACACTCTTTGATCCATATTTCTTTGATCATTTGGATCGAAGAGAAGTATAGCACGGGAAGGGATTGTGCCTCGTAGCGTATGTTTGCTCCAACATTGTAAGGAGGAGCCCTCGAACAGTACACATGCTCCATGGAGACCTGAAGTATAGAGGATGTGCCCTTGCCATTTAAAACGCACTTTGATCCAAATCCTGGTTCGCCGGGACTCTGAATTGAAAGGTTCAGAATTGTGTTTTGGAGACCTCAAACAGGACACTGTTTTGAGGCATCCTTGCTGTTGTTTTTGGATAAGTGTTAAATCACCCCCGCGTTTTGATTTTATTTTCCAAGGTTTTATTTTCGTTTTCATCAGGTTTGACAAGGGGACGCCATTCCAAAACTGAAAGGGCTTCAAAAGAGGATCCACTTCCCTTCTGAATAAAACCCAAAGGATTAACCGGCTCAGGGCTGGATTCGTTCCGCCGAGGGCACTTGGTTAATCGGCTCGGGCTGGATTCATTCCGCCGAGGCCACTTGGTTAATTGGCTCGGGGCTAGATTCGTTCCGCCGAGGCCACTTGGTTAATCGGCTCGGGGCTGGATTTGTTCTGCCGAGGCCACTCGGTCAAATCGGCTCGGGGCTGGATTTCGTTCCGCCGAGGCCACTTGGTTTCTCTCAGCTCGGGGTCGGGTTACGTCCCACCGTGTCCATCCTTTTGGTCTGGGGACGTAACATCCCCCCAGTGCCAAGTGTTTCTCTCAGCTCGGGGTCGGGTTAAGTCCCACTGAGTCCATTCTTTTGGTCTGGGGACGTAACATCCCCCCAGAGCCAAGTGTTTCTCTCAGCTCGGGGTCGGGTTACGTCCTATCGAGTCCATCCTTTTAGTTTGGGGATGTAACATCCCACCGAGTCCATCTTCTCAAACTGGGGACGTAACATTCCCCAGTGAGCCAAGTATTTCTCCTAGCTCGGAGTCGGTCCTCAAATGGACATTTTTGGGAGAGCAACCGGAGCAAGTCATGAAGAATCAAAAAAGAAAAGTGGAATGGAAGCATACAAGATATTCACATAAATAGGGTCATGAAAAAGAGTTATTACAAGAAAAACAAAGTGTGTTCGGGATTACACGGGGCCCCATTCGGGTTACCCCATACAGTTCAACCCGCGCAGGGGCAATTGTTTCTTCCTCAACAGGTACGAGTGGCAACTGACTGGGCTCGGCCTCAGGAGAAGGGACAATGGATACCACAGGGACGGCTTGGGAGGCCCCGAAAATTACGGCTTCAGGAGCGGGGGCAGGAGCCTCAGACAGAATCTCTTCAAGAACAGGGACCTCATGTCGGTCCACCTTAGGAGCCGGGGCGATCGAGATAGGATCGGGATCCATCACCTCTTCGGGAGAAAGGGGTAACCACCTTTGAAACTCTTCCTGTGAAATTTCCCCTTTACAGAAGCGGATGGCCGCGTGGATATGCCCCATATCCAGGTTGGGCAGTACCATCGGGATGATCTCGGCGCAGTCCCCGACCCCCTCAAGGCAGATTGCGTCTCTCTCAGCCTCCAGCTCAGCTTCCCTCTTATTAAGCTCGTCCCGGGCCCGCACCAGCTCTTCATCTTTGGCCCTCAGCTTGGACTCATGCTGCGCACTTCCACCTGTAGGATCCTATTGTCAGCCTGGGCAGCCTCCAAGTCATTCTTGGCAGCATTAGCATTCTTCCTCTCTAGAGAGGCGGCGGCCCTGAGAGCTTTATTTGTGGTATGGGCCTCAACAGCAGCCAGCTCCAGATTCTTTATGTTCTCTTCTTTGCGGACCAGCTCGGCTTCCGTTTCAGAGAGTCGGTTCTGAAGCCTCTGGGCTTGGCCGCCCTCGGACAAAAGGCTCAAAAGAAGGTCCTTATTCTTGGCCGTGATATAATTCACCTGCCGAGAAGAAATAGAAAGTCAGAAAGCAAAATTGAAGTCAAGGACTCATAAGTGAGAAATAAGGAAATGTGACTACCTTGGCCATTTGAGAGCATATCTCCGTAACGACGTCCTCGAGAGAGAGATCCTCGTACCTCAGAATCTTCTCCGTAGGAACCAGCTCAGCCAGTTCATTAATAGCCGGTACAAGGTGAGAAGTAGCCTCCCTAATTCCATGTCCAAGGTCTTCTACACCAAGAATCACGGCGCCTTTCCGTTTCTTGGAGGAACTCTCCGGCACCTGTAGGCACTGCATTTTTACATATAAGTCCCTATGATGAGTCTCATTTGGAGACACTACCTTGTAAGTCACGGAGGTCACGGAAAACGGACATCAGAAGGGGAAATTCAGAATAAACAAGGTTCACTGTTTTCGTTCGTGCTGCGTTCGTGTATGCGTTCGAACGGCAAACAGATTGCGGGCGTTCGTGCAGCGTTCGAGGAGGCGTTCGAACGGTGTCGGTAATTCTGGTTTTGCTGCTAGCCTCACATTAAGCCCAATTCGCCCAAGCCTTGGCCCACACGCCCAAGCCCACTTAAAACACATATTTAACACATGGTGAAATCAAAACAAATCTAAAAATCACATACCAAATTAAAATAAACATTAAAATAAATCAAATATTTTTAACTCCCTAATTAAGATATTCACCCACCAATTACACAAGATTCATTCCTTTCATAAACCAATCAAAATATCTCCCTTATTTACTTGATTCCCTTCCTTACCTAGAAACCCTAGCCTTTGCCTATAAAAAGAACCATTCACCACCCTAATCTGGGTTAGCCCATTCATACAAGAAAAGCCTCTCCTAGCTCTTTCATACAAGAAAAGCCTCTCATAGTTCATTCACACAAGAAACACCCAAGCTTATTGACACAACTCTCCCTCACTCTCAATAACCGAAGATCACAAACCAAATAACCCTCATTGCCTTGACCAAAACACATCCCGAACAGCCTCTTTACCTCATCAAAACAGCCCCCGAACCACACCATAACACCACCGAAAATCACACCCAAACCAGTAGCCAAAACATCCCAAAAACAGTAACTAAGATACACCAGCAAAGCGGCAGCGAATCGGTGTCAAAACAGCAGTGAATCGGAGTAAAAACAGTAGCTTGAGCAGTGGAACAGCGAGGAAAGGTGTGAACCTGTGAACCGGAGGAGTTGCGGAGCATTCCCCCCCTTTCGACGACCGTACACCGTACTACTGAGAGACGACATAAAAGGTTAGACCTGAGGGCACCTTCTATTTATTATCTTTCATTTGTATTTTATTTATTTTAAAATATTTTTTATTGCATGAGAGTTGTTTTGTTGAGGCATGATGTGAATTCCGGATAAACGGAATGCATGTTCTCTTTTGTGGTATATCGGATGGAAACCCAGACGTAAATTCCGTAGCCGAATCCGAATGGACGGTAATACGGTCTGCACTCGGGATATAACTCCACGTACCACTTGAGAGATACATATATTCCGTTTCATCCAAACTTGTATTTGAGCATGATGTAGTTAGTACGTTATTTATTTATTTAGCCTGATTAGGCCTAATGCGTTATTTATTCTTAAGCATGATTTAGTCCTTAGTATGTTAATCTTTATGCATGATTTAGATATCCATGTGATTAGATATGTCGTTGTTGTGATCCTGTTTGAATGCGATATCTAAAACCATATGAATGTATGCAATCTGCCAGTTCCCGTTCGAATGCGTCATCGAACGCAACTCGAACGCGAACCTTCTGTTTACCGTTCGAACGCGTTATCAACGCTACTCGAACGCGCTTGCATTTTGTATAATCAGGTCTGGTCCCGTTAGAACGCGTTATCAAATGCTACACGAACGCGAACCTTTTGTTTACTGTTCGAACACGTTTACGAACGCTACACACGAACGCGCACACACTGAACTGAGTCTGTCTCATCATATTTCATGCATAATTGCCTCTTGGGTGATCTCTCTTGCATTATGTAGTCAATCATATTATTTCTATTCAAGCATTTATCCATTCGATGTATTCATGAGATAGTACTCAAGCATGATTAGGTTGTTCTTAGTTTTCCATATCATATGATTAGAATATGTTCATGAGATTTCCATGTGATGTTGTATGTTGTGATGATTAATTTCATGCATATGAACTTAGAAATATAATTATCATTGGAAATAAGTTGTTTAGGCTTGGCTAAATTATTGCATGAATCCTAATATTACAAGTGGCATAAGTAAGAGACCATTCCGAATCCAACGGTTTGAGGTCTTCCCTTGCGAGGGGTGAGTGCGACCTTAAATCTCATTTTCTCGGTTCACACCGAGTGGCGACTCCATTATTCTCCGGTTTAGTCCCCCGCGGGCTACTCCGTACTCCCAACCGGGCCGCGAGCCCGGGATAGCACGTGTCGCCCAGATCCTGTGTTCCCACAGTCTGGCGACTCCACAGGGGACAGAGAATTGGCCACGAAATATTGTCTTGTAATGTTTGGATTTATGTTCTAATTGACCGTGTCTATAGTGGATAAAATGGGGGTTTAATCAAAGGCATTTTGAGGCTAGGTAATGGTTTGGTGTCTTCCTTCGTTCACTACCTTTCTAGAAGGAAAAGCTGTGAAGGCACCTATATAGCCATCTACCCGTAGCCTATTGTGATGGACTAATTTAGAGGACTCGTTGTTTATTCCTGTCACCAAGCGATAAGAGCCTAAGAGGCTAGGGTACTTAAGAGAGCCTCGCTCCACCCTCCCTCTGGGGAATCTACAATGGGAAATCCATTTGACAGTCAGTCACACACCATAGCTCATTGGCACGTACCTTTGTGTATAAAAAAGGGTGCTCTCACTTGGTCGCTCGAACCCTTGATTGGGGAGACATAGTTGTGGGCCATCCTTCGCCGGTGATAGACTTTGTCTACACTCTTGCGAACCCACCCATAGACCGGGGTTGTATAGTTAAAGTAACAATTATTTCCTTGAGTATGTGCTTATGGACCATCCTCATTTGGATGCAGTTGGACTATTGTCAGAAATGCGAACTTGCTGGGCCATTTAAACTGGGGCGAGTTCGTACCTTATGACCATTAGGCCCAAAGCTTCTGAAATGTTGATGGGCCATTCTGTAGAAATCATTGTTTTATGTTTGCATTATCTTTCTTTTATGCTTGTGTTTGGGAACATCGTCGTTTGGATCCATTTGGACCATTTGTCATGGGATATGGGCTTGTTGGGCCATTTAAACTGGGATAAGAACGTATCTTATGATGATTGGGCCAAAGGCTTCTAAATATTGATGGGCCATTTTGTGTTTATGTTTAGGAAAATTATCATTTGGATACGGTTGGATTTCTTGCCATGAGATGTGAACTTGTTGGGCCATTTAAACTGGGACGAGTTCACTCCTATGACAGTTATCTCAAAAGCTTCTAAAATGATGATGGGCCGATTTGTGTGAAAATTTTAATGAGTTGATATATTCCTTGTATCGTATGCATCTCATTCATCTCATGCATACATGCATCATGCTAACCCTTTTGTCTTGAAAGCAATCATAGATACCCGTTGGTTAGGGAAGAGGGCAGACTTGTCAAAAGACCGAGCAGCCACCAAGAGTACCCGCAGAAGACCTAACCCAACGGGATAGGAAACTCAATCATGCATGCATGCATACACATAACATATTTGCATCCTTTTTGTGTTTGTTCTGTTTTGTAATAACAGGTTTCAAAGGAGAAAAAGAGAAAGCGTCAAATGCAAGCAAACCAGAAGCAACAATAGTACAATGTCAGTAGTCTTCAGGAATGAATCACAGGGGCGAGGCCCATATCAGCAGTATCAGTTTGGGGCGAGGCCTATATCAGTCTGGGGGCGAGGCCCACATCAGTTTGGGGCGAGGCCCACATTAGTATCAGTCAGAGCCGAGGCCCACATCAGTTATAGTTTAGGGATGAGTCCCAAGGCCGAGGCCCACATCAGTATCAGATTGGGGTGAGGCCCACATCAGCATCAGTTTAGGGCCGAGGCCCACATCAATATCAGCCCAGGGCCGAGGCCCACATCAGTATCAGTCTAGGGCTGAGGCAAATATCAGTATTAGTCAAGGCCGAGGCCCACATCAGTATCAGCTTGGGGCGAGGCCCACATCAGCATCAGTTTAGGGCCGAGGCCCACATCAATATCAGTTTAGGGCTGAGGCCCACATCAATATCAGTTTAGGGCCGAGGCCCACATCAATATCAGCTTGGGGGCGAGGCCCACACCAGAATCAGTATCAGTCAGGGCCGAGGCCCACATCAATATCAGCTTGGGGCGAGGCCCACATTAGCATCAGTTTAGGGCCGAGGCCCACATCAATATCAGTTTAGGGCTGAGGCCCACATCAATATCAGTTTAGGGCTGAGGCCCACATCAATATCAGCTTGGGGCGAGGCCCACATCAGTATCAGCATCAGTTTAGGGCCGAGGCCCACATCAGTATCATCTTGGGGGCGAGGCCCACATCAGTATCAGCATCAGTTTAGGGCCGAGGCCCACATCAGTATCAGCTTCGGGTGAGGCCCACATCAGCATCAGTTTGGCCGAGTATGGCACTCCTAAAGTGGAGCATGGTTCGAAAATGGACTACTATCACATCTCGTCGAAAATGGCACTCCGAAAGTGGAACATGGTTCGAAAATGGACTACTTTCTCATCTCGCTGAAAGTGGCACTCCAAAAATGGAGCACGGTTCGGAAATGGACCAAGGAAGGCCTAACCCATCGCAATAGGATACATATCCATGCATACATGCATACATATCACACACATGCAAAGTTTGTTTTGTGTTCGCAGGTTTGTAGCGGCAAAGAACATCTCATCAAATAACGCTTCAAAAATGAGCCATATTCTCGAACAGCATGGTTCGGAAATGGACCGCTACCACAACAGATGCCGAAAATGGAGCACACATAGCAGACGCCGAAAATGGCATTCCAAAATGGAGCACCCACAACAGATGCCGAAAATGGCGTTCCAAAATGGAACACACACAGCAAAGGCCGAAAATGGCGTTCCAAAATGGAGCACACACAGCAAATGCCGGAAATGGCGCTCCAAAATGGAGCACACACAAAAGATGCCGAAAATGGCGCTCCAAAATGGAGCACGCATAACAGATGCCGAAAATGGCGTTCCAAAATGGAGCACACGCAGCAGACACCGAAAATGGCGCTCCAAAATGGAGCATACATAACAGATGCCGAAAATGGCGTTCCAAAATGGAGCACACGCAGCAGACGCCGAAAATGGCGCTCCAAAATAGAGCACACAGTACAGATGCCGAAAATGGCGTTCCAAAATGAAGCACACGCCGAAAATGGTGCTCCAAAATGGGGCACATACATCAGATGCCGAAAATGGCGCTCCAAAAATAGGGCACATACATCAGATGCCGAAAATGGCGCTCCAAAAATGGAGCACAGTTCTAAAATGGACCACAAGATCAACTCAGTTCGAAGCAGCAAGCAAGTCAGACGGCAGCTGGTGAGCCAGGTAAGTGAAAATGCATTGCATAACTTTGATAGGATTGTCACTGTTACACATTACACAAGTCCTATCAAAGTGGGGGCGACTGTAGGCACTGCATTTTTGCATATAAGTCCCTCTGATGAGTCTCATTTGGAGACACTACCTCTTAAGTCACGGAGGTCACGGAAAACGGACATCGGAAGGGGAAATTCAGAATAAACAAGGTTAACTGTTTTCGTTCGTGCTGCGTTCGTGTATGCGTTTGAACGGCAATCAGATTGCGGGCGTTCGTGTCGCGTTCGAGGAGGCGTTCGAATGGTGTCGGTAATTCTGGTTTTGCTGCTAGCCTCACATTAAGCCCAATTCACCCAAGCCTTGGCCCACACGCCCAAGCCCACTTAAAACACATATTTAACACATGGTGAAATCAAAACAAATATAAAAATCACATACCAAATTAAAATAAACATTAAAATCAATCAAATATTTTTAACTCCCTAATTAAGATATTCACCCACCAATTACACAAGATTCCTTCCTTTCATAAACCAATCAAAATATCTCCCTTATTTACGTGATTCCCTTCCTTACCTAGAAACACTAGCATTTGCCTATAAAAAGAACCATTCACCACCCTCCTCTGGGCTAGCTCATTCATAAAAGAAAAGCCTCTCCTAGCTCTTTCATACAAGAAAAGCCTCACTTAGTTCATTCACACAAGAAACACCCAAGCTTATTGAAAACTCTCCCTCACTCTCAATAACCGAAAATCACAAACCAAAGAACCCTCATTGCCTTGACCAAAACACATCCCGAACAGCCCCATTTACCTCATCAAAACAGCCCCCGAACCACACCATAACACCACCAAAAATCACACCCAAAACAGTAGCCAAAACATCCCAAAAACAGTAACTAAGATACACCAGCAAAGCGGCAGCAAATCGGAGTCCAAACAACAGTGAATCGGAGTCAAAACAGTAGCTTGAGCAGTGGAACAGCGAGGAAATGTGTGAACCTGTGAACCGGAGGAGTTGCGGAGCATTCCCCCCCTTTCGATGACCGTACACCCTACTACTGAGAGACGACATAAAAGGTTAGACCTGAGGGCACCTTGTATTTATTATCTTTCATTTGTCTTTTATTTATTTTAATATATTTTTTATTGCATGAGAGTCGTTTTGTTGAGGCATGATGTGAATTCCGGATAAACGGAATGCATGTTCTCTTTTGTGGTATATCGAATGGAAACCCGGACGTAAATTCCGTAGCCGAATCCGAATGGACGGTAGTACGGTCTGCACTCGGGATACAACTCCACGTACCACTTGAGAGATACATATATTCTGTTTCATCCAAACTTGTATTTGAGCATGATGTAGTTAATACGTTATTTATTTATTTAGCCTGATTAGGCCTAGTGCGTTATTTATTCTTAAGCATGATTTAGTCCTTAGTATGTTAATCTTTATGCATGATTTAGATATCCATGTGATTAGATATGGCGTTGTTGTGATCCTGTTTGAATGCGGTATCTAAAACCATATGAATGTATGCAATCTGCCAGTTCCCGTTCGAACGCGTCATCGAACGCAACTCGAACGCGAACCTTCTGTTTACTGTTCGAACACATTATCAAACGCTACTCGAATGCGCATGCATTTTGTATCATCAGGTCTGGTCCCATTCGAACCCGTTATCAAACGCTACATGAACGCGAACCTTCTGTTTACCGTTCGAACACGTTTACGAACGCTACACGAACGCGCACACACTGAACTGAGTCTGTCTCATCATATTTCATGCATAATTGCCTATTGGGTGATCTCTCTTGCATTATGTAGTCAATCATATTATTTCTATTCTGCATTTATCCATTCGATGTATTCTTGAGATAGTACTCAAGCATGATTAGGTTGTTCTTAGTTTTCCATATCATATGATTGGAATATGTTCATGAGATTGCCATGTGATGTTGTATGTTGTTGTGATGATTAATTTCATGCATGTGAACTTAGAAATATAATTATCATTGGAAATAATTTGTTTAGGCTTGGCTAAATTATTGCATGAATCCTAATATTACAAGTGTCATAAGTAAGGGACCATTCCGAACCCAACGGTTTGAGGTCTTCCCTTACGAGGGGTGAGTGCGGCCTTAAATCTCATTTCCCGGTTCACACCGGGTGGCGACTCCATTATTCTTCGCTTTAGTCCCCCGCGGGCTACTCCGTACTCCCAACCGGGCCGCGAGCCCTGGACAGCATGCGTCGCCCAGATCCTGTGTTCCCACAACACCTTTTTCTCCTTCCGAACTGTTTGCCTCTTGCTCAGGACCCTTTCTTCCTCCATCTCCTGGGTCAGCTCGGCTTCCTCTGCCCCGAACGGATGCCTCCTTTTCCTGGTAGGTTTTGGTGAGTTTAGGGGACGGGCGGAAATTATTGGCGATGCCCCGGAAGAGAGAGATAAACTCTGGGCAACTGACGGAGCTGCCTCTTCAGTCACCTTTTTGGCCTCGGTTGCTAGCCGTTTCTGAGAGGACCCGGCTCCAGTATGGCCAGTTTTCTTTGTTACACCAGCCAGTTGATCCAGGTATCTTGGCCTTTTCGACATACCTACAAAAAAAAAACAAAGGCAAAAGGGTGGTCAGTCCAGAATCTGAGCAAATTCAAAATATCATCATGCTAAGCAAACAAGGAGATTGGTCAGAAGGTTAGAAAAGCCCACCTATCCACCCCGGGACATTCGGAGGAGCAGTCCGAATCAGGCCCGACTCGAGAAAGGCCGCATCATTAACCAATCGCTTCCAACGTTCGGCATAATGCCGAGCCCAGCGTACCCGCCGTTGGACCTGATGGGAAACCTTGGGAGCATCTCCCCAACAAGCTGGGAAGAATTAGAGAAGTTAAAACCATATCGTAAAATCAAAAGTAAGAACGCTAAGGTTTAAAGTCCTAACCTCCCGCTCTAAAGATATCCGGGACAGAGACCTCCTCTTCGTATGATCTCAGAACTCGTCCCCAATCTCCTGTGGCCCAAAACCATAAGTCTTTGAAGTTCTTGTTGGAGTCGGGGAGCTTGCCGACAACGTTTCGCGAATCAGCATAAGTACAAAGGTAATACCAAACCTGGTGCATTTTTGGGTTGGCCTTCATTCGATATAGCCTATTCACCTCTTCAAGAGAGGGTTCACCGAGTCCCGCCCGACTCCAAATCATATGAAGCCCGGCCCAAATCCTCCAGCTATTCAGGCTTAGTTGATAGGGGGCGATCTCTGTCTCGGCCAGCATCCAGGCGAAATAGCGTTGTATCGGCAGCCGGAGTCCACACTCAAAGAAAGCCGGAAGAAGTGCCACCGAACCCTCATCCGGTTGACTAGCACGGTCCATTGGACCGGGGACTTCAAGAGCGATATCTATCGGAATGGCATATCGTTGCCGGAGCAGTGCTAGGTCATCTTCAGTTATTTTGGATGGCCGATCCATATCCAAAGCCGAGCAGTCAAAATCACCAGGCTCTGGGTCCTTTCGAGGTTTTCTCTGATGGTAAGTATCTTGTTCAATTTCAGAAGGGGTGAGGGTAGTGTCGAGGTCCTCTATGCTTGGTGCCCCCGAGCCCAAGGAGAGCTCTTCAACATGAGGGGTCGGAGGTCTAGCAGGGTTTGCAGAGGAAGACCTGGTGTCAGACATCCCTGACATCCGAGAAATAAAAGAAGAAATGGGGGAGGTCAGTCTACATCTAATTTCTAAAGCTAGAACCTGTGGGTTCTAAATGCCCTAACAATACCCATCAAACCATAAATCTCTTCCTAGCACCATCAAGCTAAACCAAAAAACAGACCTATGAGTCTCTAAATCCCAAAAAATCCAGACATGCTTCAAAAAAAAAAAAACAAAGCAATGAGGACGGTCAGAAAAACTTACTTGTTTCCTTCAGAAAGATGAAAGTTTTCTCGGTGTGATCTGGTTGTTCTTCAAGTTCACTGGTCACAGTTAGGAAGGAGGAGTTCTCACGATTAGGGAAGTCGAACTGTTCGTAAAAGAAAGCAACATTGTTTACTCCATTTTGATATAATCTGTTCGGTGCGTTTGCGGCTGTTGGATTGAACGAAAGCGTCAGATATGTGCCACATTCTGTCTATTAAAATGATCTTCCAAAATTAAATGGACGGACAAGATTTGACGTCCTTTGCATTAGCAATAGAGGTCAGATTGTTCGCTTTTTGGTGGGAGAACGACGTATGGTTGACAAGTGGCAGGCTCTCGTTGAACCCTAGAAGTGATCTGATAGGCATTTAAGAGGATGTGACAGTTACGCGTCTCGAGGGGCAAAATTACAGAAGGGCAATAAGAGGATTTTACCTCGGTAGGAAGAAAGACAGGCTGAACACCTGAGTCGGACCGATCAGGATGTAAGTGCGGGCCGACGAAATTTCTCCTTCAGAAGATCGGCTATCAGTTCATCAAACCATATCACTCTTATATAGTTCCCGACACCAACTTGTATGACTCGTTGGAACCGAGAACTAGGGGACAGATGTTGATGGTGTTTTCAGGTCCTATGTTATTTAAGAAATACGGCAGGGGTAAGAAGGGTAATTCCCTTCTCGGTCGAAGTCATTAATGCCAACCCGACCACATGAGTGTTATAAAACCAACAGGTAGAAACGAACACTTTACGATCGGAAAATCGACCACTTAAAGATCGGATGACCGGGCATTATCAGATCGGTAGAAGCACTCTCAGCTCAAAGAACCATCATGACCGACCTCATGAAGACCGAGCATATGGCGAGACGTGCTCCGGAAGATAAGGAATCCTATTTTTACAGACAAGATAATAAGTTATCCTAATTTCATGGGGTAAACTAGTAAGTCAGTGTCCTAGTAGGATAAAGGAAGTGAAGGTAGTTTTTGACTAGGAATCCTTTTGGGAAAGGGAAATTATTTCAACTAGGGAATTCTTGTAGGAGAAGGAATCTGATTTCTACACTATTATAAATATGAGGGTAGAGTGTGCGTAAGCAGGAGGAGAATCAATATCAAGATCATTACGATCAGACTTGTAAACACAAAAACAGAGCAGAGAAGCTTATTTCAGTAATAAAGTATCACCCGTTCTGTGCCCGTGGACGTAGGTTGGATCTGATCCGCCGAACCACGTTAAATCTCTTTGTCGGTTGGTGTATTTGTCTGTCTTTTGCTAAATTTGCTTTTGGTTCCCTCATAACCGAACAAATTCACTATTGAGGGAGGATTGTCTCGGGAGTAATATTCCAATATTGCCCTAAGACCAAAATCAGCAGTCAACATTATCTATTGGCTTTTCATTTTGATAATTAGATGTTTATGTTGATGTATCATCCTTGTAATGATAATGGTGATGATATTGAAAGGTAAAATGAATAAAATGATGCTTTATTTGGGATGTGGATTTTTGGCAGATGGGGGGAATTTTTTTTTCTTTGCCTGAGTTTTGAGTTATATCAGTGCATGAATAAATGAGTAGGTTTGGGCTGATAAATAGCAGTTAAAATGATAAATGGTGTTGTAATAAGTTGATATCAGATAGTAATGAAAGGGTAAGTTTCAGACACTTGATAAAGGTAGTAGGGGGAGGGGCTGTTTTGGTTGGGTAATGAAAGTCTGAAACATGTTAAAGGATAGTTACAATGTTAGTAGACGTAGAACGAGTGATAATTGTACAAATAGTAAAGTATATGCAATGCTTACGCCACGTGTTCGACGTAATATCAAGCTTAGGTTAAATCAAGAAATTAAGCATGTTCTGTATGTTATGAAGAGTGCTTATAATAGTGGGAATTCTGTTGAGGGTTGCTGTACGGGAAAATAAGGAAGATAGATAACGAAGTCAGCTCATGTCTGGTTCCGGATAGGCTGTGTTTGGTTGCTTATAATTAGAGTTTTATATATCCAATTGATGAATCATAAAATTATGGGTAAATTAGACACATAAAGGAGTAATATATTCAAAAATCAGAATTTTTAGAATTAAGATAAGGCCGAACCAAATTTTTTAAGTTGTGCAACCTGCTGCCACTGCACCCCGTTTTTCAGCATGAACAGCCCTTAAACGTCGATTTATAACTTGAGTTTCTGAAATCTAATTTGAGATCCGTAAAAATCATCATAAAATAAACACATTAAGGACCATTCTATTAAAATGTTAGCTTCAGATTCATTCCCAATTAATTATAGTGAGTTTTCAAAGTTAGGCGTCGAGCAGCAAATTCTTAACGACTAGTAGAGTCTAAGTTTCCACTTTCACACTTGCGTAACTCGAAACCTAAGCCCGTAAAATTCATAGATACCATAAATATCTCCTATATTCAGAAAGCTTAAGTGTCTATGCATTGAATATTCTTTTATGCCATATGAAAATATTTTGAGTTATAGAAACTAACTGTTGTTTTGACTTTATATTGACGACTTGATACTCGACGGTCGTCCACGCCGTGTACCACTCTCGATTTACCATAGTACTGTGAGTGGATATCTATGTTTTTGGCATATTGTGATTTTTGATTTAATGTTGTGATATTTGAAGTTATGTTTATAAGCGTTTTAAAAGAAATGATTTCTGATACATGTTTTGAATACGCTCATGATTATATGTTTCCGTCTCGACTTTCGAATTATTTTGATGTTTTTAAACCATAAAACTATGTTTCCGTCGAGACGCTTGAAAATCCGTTTCCGTCACGGTGCTTGATAGTTTTATATTTTTGACCCTTTGTGACGCTTGTATATGTTTCATTCCGACTCCGCCGGGGCGCTTGTTATGGGTCCAGACCATCTGAAAATGGTTGGCTCATTACCCAATGTCGACATGGTCGTGTTCGGACATTGTTCGATCTTTGAGCGCGACTGGGGTAATGGACGCTTGTTGATTTTGATGAGATTATTCCGAAAAAGCATGATATGAGATTTTGATAACAGTTTTAAGATTCTAATGAGTTTATACATAATGGATTTTTATTTGATTATGTTATTTTTGATATCCAGTCATCAGGTCGTTCAAACAATCTGACCTCCAAACTCCACAGTTTATTTTGCAGGTATCTTTATCTGGTGAGCCATAGCCAAACAATTGTCTGGGATCGAGGAATTGAATTTACTACAGTCACTAGATTATGGGTCTATCATGTTATGTTTTTTGTTCGCATTCAGATAGAATACTTGTATGTCGGTGTGAGTCAAGTCTTAATGTATATAATATTACGGATATAAAGTATAAGAATTTATTTAATGTCAGTAAGATTGTTCGTAAAACACTAATTAGTTTATGAAATAGTTTAATAAATCTATGTTATAGTAACGTAGTCAAAAGAGTAGTCAAGAAAGTTTAGAAATGATAGGAGGTTCAGGGTGGTCGTAAGGATGCATCACCTGCCGGTAACATCTCTGCACTGGTGAAGTTACAATATTCTGTAGGAAACGCTTTCCCTCGCGCAGTGGAAGCGATTAGGCTCACGGATCGAACTTGAAAAATTTTTCTGCTCTTCCCTTTGCTTGGCCGAACCACACCAGTGGATTCACTGATGTTTTGGACAAAATATCAGCTCCGGAATAGCCCCGAAACAGTCCCCAAATAGCCCTTGAACTTCAGTGAAATAACGGACTGTTTTGGACACGTTATGGGCGCGAACTGCACCCAGTTTCAGGTCTGATTTGCGCCACTCACTGCTCAATTTCAGATCTGATTTTTCTCCAAAAATCAATCCTAACACAGTCCTAAAATTATCCTAAAGTGTTTCCCAAAATCCCGAATGAAAACCAAACAAAACGGAGCTCCCTGAGAACTTGTATCTGCCCAAATTGCAGGGATTCCAGGGGCTGGTTGCTGTGACTTGTGTTAAGTATTTGGGGATGTTTTTCAACGTCACGAGGTCTTCTGAACTATGTCTCGACACTAACGGAGGGTAGTGTGGGCTACACTCACAAATTAATCTCTAAACGGTTTAGAGAATAATCACACACACCAAAAGAATTCTCAACTCTTGAGAGCTTGGAGAAGGAGATGAAGGCTAGGTTTTTTTGATTTCTTGGATCAGAAAAATTAAATCATAATTTTTCTTTTATACTTATGGTTAATTCGTTTCACTAAACAAATCAACCACTAGTCTCCCATTGCTCTTGAAATTCGGCCAAGGGGGGATTAGGAATCCTTGTTTTATTTTGCTTCCAAAATAAACAAATCCTACTCCCTTTAGGACTCCAAATTTTCGGCCAAGGGGGATTTATTTGGATTTGATTTTGTTTCCAAAACAAACAAATCCTATCCCTAATATGACTCCAAAAATTCGGCCAAGGTAGGGGACAATTATGATTTGATTTTGTTTCCAAAACAAACAAATCCTATTCCTTATCCAATAAGGAATCCTACCTTGGTAATAATCCTTAGCCTTATTAAATTATATCATATATAATTTAATGTTCTAATTTAATAATTATCATATATAATTATTAATACTTTATATTAACTTTTAATATAAAGTCTCATGTGTGATATAATTATTATTAATCATATTAATAATATTTATTCCTTTTGTGAGTATATAATTGGACCATCCAATTATATTAGCTCCGCTATAGTAAATCGAGCTAGCACGTGGACCAAGTGGACTTACGGTTCTGAGCTCCAATAATCTCAAAATATTAATTAAGCTCTTAATTAAATATTACGAATTATTAACTCCGGGTTATTCCACTAAAAACCCGTAGTTGCACTCTCGTCGCCGTAGATGAAATATAAGGCCTAACAAAGTCGGTGTCCACCGTTATAGTCATTGCATACGAATTGATCCTTCACAAATATCTCGTAATTAGAGCCGAGTTATAATGTCCGTTATAACCCCTCTAATTATTTTATCTTAAGTACCATTGATTCTCTAACGAACGATTCATTCATAACTGTTATGAATATTAATCTTTCTATTCGTAATAGAAAGACTTGAGCGCTCTAATCGTTCAAGTACCGAATCAACCATTAAGAGAGATATTCATCTACTTCTCGCAAGAAGGAGTGAATTCCATGTCTATGTAAAACGTTCCCAGCTACATAACAAACTATGCCCCCAAAGTACGTAGTTATTGGTTGGGATTGCTACACCAACCTCACCTTTGTAAATCAAAGGACACAACCCGTTATGCAGGAGTTCGTAGTATACTCAGGATTAAGATCAATCTATATATGACCATCAAGTAAATCGAAATGACTTTCTTTGTTTAACGGATATTATAAGAATGTCATTTCTATTTAGGCCCAGTCCTTTATGATCACATCATATAAGGTGCCTCCATTCTTATGTCTCTACATGGACGATCCGGATTAAGATCGTCATCCAAATATAGAATGTACCGCAGCTATAGATAAACCACAAACAAAGTACCCGTTTTGTTTGATCTCTATGGACTATTTAAGATTACTAACTTCAGTCTAAAATCCTCTGGTGCATGACGTTCATACACCAAGTCTGAAGGTACATAAGTAATCTACGGTATTTATGAAGATATACAATATGCGATATTGAACAAACAATTATATAAATGAATAATGCATCCTTTTATTTCTAAACACATGAAGCCGTTTACATCACATGTAGCTCTAGGGCATACATCCCAACAATCTCCCACTTGCACTAGAGCAAATGGGACATGTCTCGCAAACCTAGACCATCTAGGTGACCATCAAACACTTTAGCCGGCAAGGTCTTTGTAAAAGGATCAGCAAGGTTCTCTGCGGATGCAATCTTTGTGACGGTAACGTCGCCTCTCTGCACTATCTCCCTGATGAGATGATATTTCCTCTCTATATGCTTTCCCCTCTTATGGCTTCTTGGTTCTTTGGAGTTTGCCACTGCTCCACTATTATCGCAATAGAGGGTGAGTGGTTTATCCATATCTGGAAAAACTTCCAGATCTCCCAAGAATTTAATGAGCCATACTGCTTCTTTAGCTGCTTCACAAGCCGCTACATATTCAGCCTCCATGGTGGAGTCGGCAATGCAAGATTATTTATACTCCGCAAAATAATAGCCCCACCACCTATGGTGAACACTGATCCAGATGTTGATTTCCTGGAATCGACATCTGTCTGAAAATCAAAATCTGTATATCCTCTTAGGATCATATCCTCTCCAGAATATACTAGCATATAATCTCTCGTTCTCTTTAGATATTTTAGAATGTGTTTCACAGCCACCCAGTGATCCAATCCCGGATTTGACTGAAACTTACTGACTACTCCCACTGCAAAACAGATGTACGGTCTCGTGCATAACATGGCATACATGAGACTACCAACTGCTGAGGCGTATGGGATATGTCTCATTTCCTCAACGACTTGAGGTGTCTTAGAAGACTGTTCCTTCGACAAATGAATTCCATGCCGATAAGGCAGATTGCCTTTCTTGGAATTCTGCATCCCGAATCGCACAAGAATCTTGTCGATGTAGGATGCCTGAGACATAGCTAATTGTCGTTTCTTGCGATCTCGAAGTATCTGGATCCCAAGAACATAACTTGCATTTCCCAAATCTTTCATTTGGAATTGCTCAGCTAGCCAGGTTTTTACGTCTGATAATATTATTACATCATTCCCTATAAGTAAGATGTCATCAACGTATAAGACAAGAAAAACCACCTTCTCGTCAATGACGCGCTTGTATACACAAGGCTCATCAACATTTTGCTTAAAATTATAAGACTTGATCGTTGTATCAAATCTTATATTCCAAGATCGAGATGCCTGCTTGAGTCCATAAATGGACCTTTGCAGCTTGCAAACTTTTTGCTCTTGACCTTGGGCAGTGAACCCTTCTGGTGTGTATATATATAGATACTTTCATCAAGATTGCCATTCAAGAATGCAGTCTTGACGTCCATTTGCCAGATTTCATAGTCATAATATGCGGCTATGGATAGAAGAGTGCGGATGGATTTTAGCATAGCTACTGACGAGAAAGTTTCCTCATAGTCAACTCCCTATTTCTGGGTATAACCCTTGGCCACTAGTCTAGCTTTGAAGGTATGTACCTTCCCATCTGATCCCCTCTTCCTCTTGTAGATCAACTTGCAACCTATGGGCTTCACTCCATCAGGTTGGTCTACAAGTTCCTAGACTGAGTTGGAGTACATCGACTTCATCTCCATGTTCATGGCTTTGAGCCATTCTTCTTTGTCAGGATCATCCATTGCACTACTGTAGTTCAATGGATCATCTACACCATCGCTGGAGGCGACAACTTGTGCCTCTCCAACCCCTAAGTAGCGATCAGGTTGTCGTACAACCCTCCCACTATGTTTGGGTGGTAGATCATTCTGACTTGGAAGTATCTGACTATCAGATGTCGAAGGTGCTATGTATTTGTCAACTTTTGTTGAGGATGGCGCGCTGGTCGAACCAGTAAGTAACTCCTCGAGTAATATTTTACTACGAGGTTTGAACTCCCTCATGTAGTCCTCCTATAGAAACGTAGCATTTTTCGATACAAATACTTTGTTATCATCGGGACTGTAGAAGAATCCTCCCCTAGTGTAGACAACAGAAATGGACGACGCTGCTGTTCCGGAGAATAATGGAGTCGCCACCCGGTGTGAACCGGGAAAATGATTTAAGGCCGCACTCACCCCTCGCAAGGGAAGACCTCAAACCGTTGGGTTCGGAATGGTCCCTTACTTAATGTCATTTGTAATGAATGGATTTGTGCAATTTTAACCAAGTCTACACAACATGCTTAAGAACAACCTATTAACCATGCATAAAACAACATCATGTTAAACAACCTAATCATGCATAGGAAAATAAATATCATGCTAAACGACTACATCATGCTTAGAAACAACCAACTAGTCATGCATAAAACTATAACATATTAAACATCCTAATCATGCATAAAAAATAAATAACACACTAATCTAAATCATGCTCAAACACAAGTTTGGATGAAATGAAATATGTGAATCCTTCAAGTGGTACGAGGCATTATATCCCGAGTGCAAACCATAATACCGTCCATTCGGATTCGGCTATGGAATTTATGTCCGGGTTTCTATCCAATATACCACAAAAAGGAACACATATTCCATTCACCCGAAATCACATCACATACTAATTAACAATATTCATGCGAACTAGTTCTAAATAACATGCTCAAATAACCATTCTAAGCCATTATTTCATGTGAATTAATCCTAAACGACATGTCAAGCTAATCATTCATACTAAACTCATAAAATACATTTTTAAACCATTATTTTATGTGAGAAAATTCTGTAATATAAACCCTCAGGTCTAACCTTTTTTGTCGTTGCTCGGAGACACGTTACACGACCGTCGGAAAGGCTAAATCACCACGATCACACCGGTTCGCTGTT
The DNA here is from genome assembly GCA_019454045.1 of Zanthoxylum bungeanum. Taxonomy (NCBI): domain Eukaryota; kingdom Viridiplantae; phylum Streptophyta; class Magnoliopsida; order Sapindales; family Rutaceae; genus Zanthoxylum; species Zanthoxylum bungeanum. The sequence continues at coordinate 94,480 of SKCR01040168.1, forward strand.
TTGGTGCTTTGCTCACTGTTTTGCCACTTTGCTCGCTGTTTTGAGTTCGCTTTGCTGCGTTTCAGGTCTTCGTACTTTGCTCACTGGTTGGTGATGTATTTAAGGTTATTTTGGTGGATTTGGAGGGGTATTGGATGGCCGTTTGCTTGGTTCCTCAAAGGATTTCGAGTTCAGTGTTTTGCTCACTGTTTTGGTGAATTTGGTCACTGTTTTGAGTGTAATGAGCTGCTGTTTGGGCGTGAATGATGAGGGTTGGATGAGGCAACTTGTGTACTGGTTTGTGGAGGAAAATGGAGGTGATTTTAGGGCTGTTTTGCTGGCTAAAGTCGCAGCCAAAACTGACCAGAACAGAAGGTGAAGATGCGGCAGTTCAAGGTGCAGTGAGGGCGTTTTTGGGGACTGTTTTGGGGCTGCGAATGGGGCTGTGTTTGGAGAGTGTTTAGTGTGACTTTAGGGCTTTATTTGAGGCTTATTTTGGTGTGTTTTAGGGCTGTGAATGGTGGCTAAAATTCGGCAATGGAGGGCAGTGAAAGGGGCTTAGGCGTGAATGTGTGGAGAGGATAGAGGGCTGTTTTGATCTTCCAAAATGCTTAATCTTTTCTTGATGTGTATTCCTTTCTCCAAGGCAGAAAAATGAAGGTTTAAATAGGCAAATGGAGGGCATTAATGAGATTGGCAAGTGATAATGAAAGGTAATCAATTTGATGACAAGTTTTGTTTGGAAATGGAAGGAAGGTAATGTATAATTGTGATCCTTTGTTGAAAATTCAATAAAGGTTGAAAGGAAAGGAATTGAAATGACAAGTTTTGTTTGGAAATGGAAGGAAGGTAATGTATAATTGTGATCCTTTGTTGAAAATTCAATAAAGGTTGAAAGGAAAGGAAATGAAATGACAAGTTTTGTTTGGGAATGGAAGGAAGGTAATGTATAATTGTGATCCTTTGTTGAAAATTCAAAAAAAGGTGATGGAAAATGAAGAAAATGAGAGGGGATTGTGATGGGCGTGGGGCTTGATGGCTAAATGATGTGGGGTTCCGAGTGCAAACCATAATACCGTCCATTCGGATTCGGCTATGGAATTTATGTCCGGGTTTCTATCCAATATACCACAAAAAGGAACACATATTCCATTCACCCGAAATCACATCACATACTAATTAACAATATTCATGCGAACTAGTTCTAAATAACATGCTCAAATAACCATTCTAAGCCATTATTTCATGTGAATTAATCCTAAACGACATGTCAAGCTAATCATTCATACTAAACTCATAAAATACATTTTTAAACCATTATTTTATGTGAGAAAATTCTGTAATATAAACCCTCAGGTCTAACCTTTTTTGTCGTTGCTCGGAGACACGTTACACGACCGTCGGAAAGGCTAAATCACCACGATCACACCGGTTCGCTGTTTTGGTGCTTTGCTCGCTGTTTTGAAACGAACATTCAGCAAGCAAACTCTGAGCGAACTTAGCAAATTAATTCCGAAACGTATTATCTCTTGACTTAACCTTTCCTTCGGCCATTTTCCGCGAACTCCACGACTAAAAGGCGGTGCCTCCTTATAAGACTCCTCATCGGGTTCGGTATACGAAAATGCAATGCCTACACCTAGTTTCCTTCGGGTAGCCTACAAATAGGCACACCTGATAACGTGTTTCCAACTTTGTAGTCTTATTCTTCAGCACATGTGCTGGACACCCCCATATGCAGAAATGTCGTAAACTAGCTTTATGACCATTCCACAACTCTAAGGGAGTCTTAGGAACAGACTTAGATGGAACTACATTAAGGATATACATTGCGGTTTGCAGTGCATATCCCCAGAATGAACTAGGTAGTGAGCTATAACTAAACATAGATCTTATCATGTCTAGTAGGGTTCGATTTCTCATTTCTGCAACACCATTTTGTTGTGGTGTTCCAGGTGCTGTGAGCTGGGATATTATCCTTTGCTCAACTAAGAATTCCTCGAAGTCTCTGTCGAGGTATTCTCCTCCACGATCCGATCGTAGAGTTTTGATTGTCTTACCTAATTGGTTCTCAACCTCAGCACGATACTCTTTGAACTTTTCAAAGGTATCTGATTTGTGATGCATTAGGTAGACATACCAATCTCTTGAATAGTCGTCAATGAATATGACGAAGTATTTGTAACCACCTCGGGCTTTTACATTCATCGGTCCGCAAACGTCCGAATGTATTAGCTTTAGTGGTTGATTGGCTCTTATACCTTTTCTAGAAAAAGGTCTCTTGGTCATTTTTCCTTCTAGACAGGACTCACAAACTGGTAAAGTCCCGAGCTTTAACTGGTTTAAGGCTCCGTCCTTTATCAATCTATTTATTCGGTCAAGGTTGATGTGACCAAGTCTAAGATGCCATAGATATTTTTCATCGTGAGAAATCTTTTGCCGTTTCGTTTTTGGTTTTTCAACCTTAAACATTTCAGTGTTGACCAGTGACTTATGCGTTAACGGTCTTAACACATACAAGTTATTTTCTGAGTTTCCTGTGCATATAGTCAATCCATTTCTACCAATAATAACCAAATTGCTATTAAAAGAAATAGAATAACCATCATCCATAAGTCTAGAAACAGAAATCAGATTCCTGTGGAAACCAGGAATGAATAAAACATCATTCAAATTTAAATAACTATTATTAATAAAACTTAAACTAGAAACTCCCACTGCTCTTGCTGAAACGGCATCCCCTGTCCCGACTCTCATGGTGTAGTCACCTTCAGCAAGGTCCCTCCATGAATCAAGTAGCTGTAAAGAAGAACAAACATGGTTAGTGGCCCCGGAATCAATAATCCAAGCGGATTTGTCATCCTCTACCAATAGAGATTCAATAACGAGTAAATCATATTTACCTGTTTCCTTTTTCTCCTTTAGCTCAGCAAGGTATTTAGGACAGTTCCTTTTCCAATGCCCATTCTTGTCGCAATGGAAACATTTTCCTTTGGGCTTGGAATCCTTGGAGCCTTTCTTGTTCTTCTTTTTCATGGCTTTACCTTTAGCCTTTCCAGTGCCTTTCTTCTTTTTCTTTGCAGATTTAGAAGATTCGGCAACATTTGCCTCTGCACTGGATTTACGAGGATCCACCAACATGGACTCGTAATGGGTGAGCTCATTTAGCAGTTGGGTCAAAGTAAAAGTCAACTTGTTCATAACATAGTTGCTCTTAAACTGCAAGAAACTCTTCGGAAGAGTTTCCATGATCATGGTCACCTGGCTACGCTCGTCAATACGAGCTCTATGGGTTTCAGCAGTATTGAGATAATTCATCATCCTTAAGACATGCTCTCGGACTGATGTCCCATCCTTCATCCTAGCAGTCATCGCTGAGACCATAGCCTCATGGCGTTGACGCTCCGAAGGTTGCCCAAACATGCCCTGCAATGACTCCATCGTCTGTGATGCTAGAGCCATAGGTTCATGCTTTGCAGCAAGAACCTCAGACATCCCTGCTAGCAAGTAGTAGCGGGCTTTCTCATTTGATGCGACCCATTTCTGATAGGTATCGCGGACAGCTTGGCCGGCATTTCTGGCCGGCTCAGGAGGACGTTCCTCCGTCAGAACAAACTTTAGGTCTTCACAGACCATGATAGCGTTCATATTACTTTTCTATTTTACATAATTTTCTCCGGTCAACTTATCATTTGAGAGAATGGAAATAATTGGAGAAACCATGGCTGAAAATAAAATAAACATGCATTTAACATTCATTCATCGCATATTAAAATCATCAAAGAATTTTGGCATAAAATTAAACATGATGCATGAACCATTAATAATGAATAAGAAACCTAAAAGAATTACTATACCACGGAGATCTATCATCCCACAAGTAAGTGCCACCGTAGGGTAGGTCAAGTACTCGCATGATAGATTGAGACAATCTCAGCTGTTTTAATATATGCGGTAAAAAACTACCTTAAGCAATTATTATTTATAAAACTACATACATCCAATGTATCAGTTAAATAAATTTGGTGGTCCAATGACAATCATTGGTTAAACGAGATCTTAATCACTTTCTTGAATACAATATTCATTAAATGGATAAAGATGTGTAGTGTGATCTAGTATCAAACCATCATTTACCATACGGAATAAGCATCCAATGCTTAGGTGATTAAACTCATAAAGCACCGTTCTAAATTATTTACTTTACCGAATAATTTCTATTTATGTTTATCTCTACGTCAATGACACTACTAGTTATTATAAAATATGTAACAATTGTTTATAAAGAACAAGTGACTATCCAATAGTCGCAAGTTCCGATATCAAATACCAAAACAATCGTTAACCAATATTTCAAATAACTAGACAGGAGATCTGGTATCCAATACCTATAGTTGTAGTATTGTGAAAATCGATATTTTCTATACACAAATATACGCATCTCCTTTCTTTAGCTTTACTATTTGCATTCAACTATTCACAACAATTGTAAAAAACTGATTAGCAAATTGTGTCATACACATTACCTCTAAAGGTAATTAAAGCTTAGAAAAGTCATTACTAGATAAACAAATACCTAATAGGGCTTTCTTAATGCCAGTCAAGAATCTCGAGACATGAACTAATTCAAGTCAATTCTTACTGCATAAGAAACTATTGTCTCTAAAGTATTATATCCTAAAGGGGATATCTATCTAGATTATCTATTATGACTTAGAAACTAAGTCATTAACCATCTTTATTTTTCAAGAAAATCGGAACAACAGTTCCCGATGGTTTAGACTAATCTAATAATATCCTAGTCTATTAGTATCTAGAACCTATTCTAGAATAACTGCAACCAAGAGTCAAGTCAGATAACATATCAAAATATGTGTGCAGTAAATAAAAGTTTAATTCTATATAAACAATAGAATAAGGAAACAAACAAACAGCAATTTCCATAATAACATACACTGCCTAAGTTATGGAATATTTTAAACTTAACAGTGCCTCCCACTATTTTTACGTAATGCCGTAATCTCCAACGGAAAGACGAGAATTCAATAATTAAATCGAATTCCATAATGGGAAGAGGACCCCATGAATATATTTCGACTCACAGCAGAGGCACGGTCTCGCCGACGTATATTCACAGGTTGACAACTAATTGTCAATCACTCACTAGTGACTCCAAGGTTCCGGTCCTGGCCGTTTCTCGTTGTCGCTGCAAAGGCAGGCCCACAAGGAGACGTACCAAGGTTAAACTTGTCAATGATAAACTCAAGTTACTTGCGTAACCCTGACAGCTAGGGCACGTTCAGGATTCCGCTTCGCTTGAATTTATCTAGTATCTAATATACATTCGGCATAAATAAATTTCTATCAGCTACACCCTCACAGCAGAGGCACGGTCTCGGATGTAGTCAACGAAAAGATATTTATAAACCGTATTGACAAGACGGACCAAGAAACAAGTATTCCAAATACTAGTTACTTTAAAACCTTATTAAGCGGGGATATTCCATTAAGTGTCATACACCCTAAATCTAATCAAATTAGATTATAACATGCATGTATAAAGTCAAGAAAACATGATTAAACATTGAATAAAACAAGCTAATCATTTATGGAGGCCTAGAATCAGACTCGCTCTGATACCATTTTGTAGGGGTTAGGGGGAATATCCGGTAACGCAGCGGAAGCGGCGGAAGATCGTATCTTCCGATTTCAAAACTTTTTCTCGGATTAATTAAATAAACATATTTATTTAATTATCCAATAATCAAATTATGAAATAAAATTCAATAAATCATATTTAGTGAATTTACCGAATTGCCCTTACACTTGGTATTTTGTCCATTTTAGTCCGAAATTGATCTAATCAATTTTGAATGATTCTAAATCATTTCTAAGATGAACTTAGCATGTTCAAAACATCAAAACACCAAAAGCAACCAAATCCCCAAATTTCAAGTGCTTGGCCGAATGCACCATTTGGTGCCCAAATTGACCATTTGGTCATTTCATGCTTCAAAGCTCATCCAAATGAAATCCAATCAACATGAAACTTTGCATGCATCATATACACACCCAAATGCTCAACATATATGAAAATGCCCAAATTTGGAATTGGTCAAGAACCCTAATTTTTCAATTTCCTCAAATTGGACAAATTAGACCAAATTGGTTAAATTCAACACTTCAATCATCTTTCTTCCATCCAATCAAAGTCTCAACACAATGAAACAACTCAAGATCAAATCTAGGTCATCTAAGAGTGGGTCAACAACTCTAGATTAGCAACATGGTTTCCAAAACCTTAAAAGAAAGCTTATAACTACAATAGTCACAACCTTTCATTATACATGCTCAACACTTCCATCAAAACTTCCATCACAAAAACACAAGGAATAAAGAAAGAAATAACCTAAGAACATCATATGTTAAAGCCTAGATCCTAAGGAACATTTTCCTTTCTAATAGCAAGTTGGAAAAACTTACTAAAATCTAAGCTTTCTTTGATTTCTTCTTTCTTTCTCACAAGCTTCCTTTGTCACCATTAATGGAGTTTTCTTTTAAAGTGTATTAGGTTAACATTTCAAATGAAATGAAATCAATATATACTTGGCCAAAGAAGGCCTTGGCCGAATTTCACTAAAGGCAAGATTTAAGAATATTATTTCATCTTCATTGTATTTCATTTGTTCAACTTGACATAAATATCTAAAAACAACTTTAAAGACATTTAAAAGTCAACAAATGCAACTAAGATAAATATAACTCTTATATATTAAGTGTATGGCCGAATTGACATAGAATAAATAAGGAAAAAATATTTTTCATTTTTCAAACAATTTTGAACAAATATCTTAAGAAGTCAAAATCAATTTGACAACCTTTTCCTTTAATGTATAAGTCAACAATTGCAACTTATAATCATTTCCTAACTTTATCATTTGGTGATATATTTATATTTTAATTATATTAATCATTTAACAATTAAATAATTAATTAATTAATAAATACAAATATATCAAATATATGTATTATATTTACTTTAAATATCTCAAATACATATATTGATGATATATGTCAAATACCTTTATTTGACTATTTATTAATGTGTATTTAATAATATCATATATTAAATACAAATACACATTAATTAGGAAATGACGGTTCGGCCCGTTCGCATGTATTTTTCGTTAACGATTAAACGATTTATAAATAATCATCATTATTCATAAATGTTGCTCTAGTGCTCTACGAGTATGTTTCATTATTGAGACTCTCTAGATTCAGGTATATCCGTCATGAAATCCAATTTCATGTCCATAATCTATCCACCCGTAGATTATGACGATCACGGATAAACTAGCTGAATCATACAGGTCGAGGTCATTGCATACGTATAATCCCTCCGTCACAGGTATCCAGATAATCCCAGAGATATAGATGTAAACGTCAAATCTCTATAGGTATTATCTCGTCGACGTATCTATTAGCAATCTCTAAATAACACTCGGAACTTACTTCCGATGTATACTGTGGCCACAGATTTAACAGACTGCTAATAATATATGGACTACCTATGCTCTGTACACAGAACTGACGGATCCTTTCTTGACACACAGGATATCCTGAGGATCGATCCACACCCAACGAACAGGCGGAGGTCTGATCTAAATAGATCGGTGACGTGACTGCCATCTAAGTGTGGAGGATGTCTCATACATCCACAGTGGTGTCTCAAGTCGAAGGACCACTATGCTACTCAACCCGAGAAGATTCTTATTGACGTTGGCGTACCATCCATTAAGAATCTTCGGTGAGCCGTTCAGTGTTTATCCACTATAAACACCTACACGTCTATACGAGTCTCCATAGACTCATGGTTCATTGGGATAAACCATCGGACCAAGTCTCGATATACGACATGTACTGGTCTCAACGGATTTGACTAACCGACCCGTGTTAGCAAATCTTGACCAGGAACTATGTTTGATAATATACATATAGCAGTGACACTTCCCAATGTCAATTACAAACTAACTTTGTAACTGTGTACTGCATTATATATTATCGGGCCTTTGTCTAATATATACATATCACTAAACCACATTTAGTTTCAATCTAATCGTAATCAGATCGAATACGTATATAAGAACAAGAGGTGCAACCATAAATAAGTAATATTATGGAATAAGGGGATGTTCGTATTCATGAATCAGACATAAATACGGTCCGGATTGGCGCTCTGAGCACCAACCCCAACAATTTCTCCCACTTGCTCTAGTGCCAATCCACGGTATCATATACACGTCTCAATGTGCATCGTATGCACATGGTCCTCAAAAGCTCACCCAGTACTTAAGAGGTAGGCAACAAAAACAAGTCCGCTATGAAATATCGAGTTTGTCAAACAAACTCTATCGTTTCCCTAGTCAACATCATTCATATTTTGTAGAATCTAGATTATACATTAATATGACTCTTATGCTACATCAGTATTGTGCTACAGCTACTGAGTTGTCCAAGTATTTAAGGATCAAATCCAAAATACTATGAAGACAACCGCAAGCACAATCACAATTCAAAAACTTCTAATTTAAAAGGTCACTATGCAACTTCATAAGTCAATACTTCAAAAGTTGCATTTGATTCCACTAAATAGTAGAATCCTTCGTGACACTCCCACTGCATCTTTTGTGACTCTTTATGACGTAGACTGTCTAACGTCATAATTAGTCTCAAAACTAATATGACCCTAATGGTTGCAGACTATATTCTCCATGAATTAGAAACTCGTTCTTAATATCTCAAAGATCACAAAGAACGTGTTTCAAGATCCATCATATGGTCTATAATATGTCAAAATAACTCGTAACAATTACGATTAAATCGACATCGATAATCGCATGTAATAAAGTATTCACTATGTCATCATCAAATGATACATAATATTCTTTAGACATTCTAATCAATATCTCTTTCGAAAAAGGAATCATCCTTTACGAAAGATGAATACTATGTATAAGACATACAATAACTGTCGAACAGTTATACTAACTGTCATACAGATAGCCTTGTTATGTCCTTCATTAGATCATATCTAATGTACGACTAATAGGGGTATCTCACAAGTCTCCAAGTTTCATATCATATATAAAACTTTATATCAAATATAACAGAGACTACTCCCACTGCTTTCACGGGAGTAAAGAAGACTTAGGTAACTTTTTACCTCACAAACATCTCATTATTACTATAATAATGATATGTCGTTAGGATATATAACACTAGAAAGTAATTGTACGCTCCCACTAACCCTTCTAATCACATATGTATTCTCTATACTTTGACAAGATCAGACAATCTGACGATATCAAAAATAGAGAACACATATTTCTGAAGACTTATCGAGTCTACATAGCTCTATAAGCTAGCTCTAATAAATAAACAAAATCTCAGCAGAACACAAACTCTAGGGCCATTTCAGAATGAACTCTTCAAATAAGGAAATCACAACTGATCTCTTATCTGAATAAGTCATCCAAAAACGCCACTTTGCATTCTTTAGCTAAAATATACAGTTTATTATCAACATTAACCAATATATCTTTAATTGTTCAATTAGTGTGACTAGAGATAAGTTTTCTCAGAATCTACAATAGATTGCTGAGTATAACTTTTCTCACTGTCATACTATAAAGGTCAAACCTTTAATAAGCTAACAATGCTTCCGTTGTGCAAACAATTAGCACATATCATGAACTAATTCATAATGAAAGCGTAATCAAGTTCAAAACTTGATCATAGTAAGCTATGAACAATCTTAGATCTAAGGTTCAATGGTGAACTTCCAGAATCGATATCAAATATCGCTTCCATTATAAGTTATAGGATAATTTTTCTTCAGTAAGAAAACAACGGAACCATTAAGTATCAAATACTCGTGAATGATTCTGTTATCCTATTGGACTTGTACGGAAGATGTATAAGGGTTGTTTCATCTTATTAATTACGTAGTTCCATTTATAATTTATCATTCTCACATTTGACTTCAATAAGTCAAGTCTTTTCTACAATAGTTAACATCTGATGTTACACACCAAGTAATAAAACGATTTTATTACTTAGAATCGTAGGAAAGATATTCTATTAAATAGAATACAATATTCTATTAAACAGAATAAACGAAAACTTTTACTTATACCTCCGAGGTGTAAGTAATTTCCATTATATAACTATTATATAAAAGAAAGATTGAAATCTCAAACTTTTCAAGATTCAAATTTTCTACCTATACATATCATATATGCAACTGTAGAAAATAATGGAACATTAATTAAAGAGATGAATTAGTGTTACTGGAGTATAACCCCAAGAGTATTGAAACTAATTCGGTAACATTCAATATCAAACGAATCAAATCATATAAGATTCGATTGCTCCCACTACTCAATTCCATCAAGATGGAATCGTGGAAGAACAATATTGAATATGAATCATATTCACTAAATAACCTTAGAACTAATTGCTTTAAATTCATACGTTTGATCGTATCAAAGATCTTTGAACAGTTCAAAGACATGTTATGAATTTTGAGGATAGAATTCTCTAAAACCTTTAGATTGAATATATTTGAACAAGTCAAAAATGTTCAATCTACGTTTCATCAGAACGGATTGAAAGTACTTGATACTTTCAAGACTTTCAATATGTGTTCCTTCAGAAACACGTAACTAAGTTATGACAATTCATCAACTAAGTTACGAAATAAAGAAAACTACCTTAAGCAATTATTATTTATAAAACTACATACATCCATGTATCAGTTAAATAAATTTGGTGGTCCAATGACAATCATTGGTTAAACGAGATCTTAATCACTTTCCTGAATACAATATTCATTAAATGGATAAGGATGTGTAGTGTGATCTAGTATCAAACCATCATTTACCATACGGAATAAGCATCCAATGCTTAAGTGATTAAATCATAAAGCACCGTTCTAAATTATTTACTTTACCGAATAATTTTTCTTTATGTTTATCTCTACGTCAATGACACTACTTTATTATAAAATATGTAACAATTGTTTATAAAGAACAAGTGACTATCCAATAGTCGCAAGTTCCGATATCAAATATCAAAACAATCGTTAACCAATATTTCAAATAACTAGACGGGAGATCTGGTATCCAATACCTATAGTTGTAGTATTGTGAAAATCGATATTTTCTATACACAAATATACGCATCTCATTTCTTTAGCTTTACTATTTGCATTCAACTATTCACAACATTGTAAAAAACTGATTAGCAAATTGTGTCATACACATTACCTCTAAAGGTAATTAAAGCTTAGAAACGTCATTACTAGATAAACAAATACCTAATAGGGCTTTCTTAATGCCAGTCAAGAATCTCGAGACATGAACTAATTCAAGTCAATTCTTACTGCATAAGAAACTATTGTCTCTAAAGTATTATATCCTAAAGGGGATATCTATCTAGATTATCTATCATGACTTAGAAACTAAGTCATTAACCATCTTTATTTTTCAAGAAAATCGGAACAACAGTTCCCGATGGTTTAGACTAATCTAATAATATCCTAGTCTATTAGTATCTAGAACCTATTCTAGAATAACTGCAACCAAGAGTCTAGTCAGATAACATAATAAATATGTGTGCAGTAAATAAAAGTTTAATTCTATATAAACATAGAATAAGGAAACAAACAAGCGGCAATTTCCATAATAACATACACTGCCTAAGTTATGGAATATTTTAAACTTAGCAGTGCCTCCCACTATTTTTACGTAATGCCGTAATCCCCAACGGAAAGACGAGAATTCAATAATTAAATCGAATTCCATAATGGGAAGAAGACCCCATGAATATATTTCGACTCACAGCAGAGGCACGGTCTCGCCGACGTATATTCACAGGTAGACAACTAATTGTCAATCACTCACTAGTGACTCCAAGGTTCCGGTCCTGGCCGTTTCTCGTTGTCGCTGCGAAGGCAGGCCCACAGGAGACGTACCAAGGTTAAACTTGTCAATGATAAACTCAAGTTACTTGCGTAACCCTGACAGCTAGGGCACGTTCAGGATTCCGCTTTCGCTTGAATTTATCTAGTATCTAATATACATTCGGCATAAATAAATTTCTATCAGCTACACCCTCACAGCAGAGGCACGGTCTCGGATGTAGTCAACGAAAAGATATTTATAAACCGTATTGACAAGACGGACCAAGAAACAAGTATTCCAAATACTAGTTACTTTAAAACCTTATTAAGCGGGGATATTCCATTAAGTGTCATACACCCTAAATCTAATCAAATTAGATTATAACATGCATGTATAAAGTCAAGAAAACATGATTAAACATTGAATAAAACAAGCTAATCATTTATGGAGGCCTAGAATCAGACTCGCTCTGATACCATTTTGTAGGGGTTTTAGGGGGAATATCCGGTAACGCAGCGGAAGCGGCGGAAGATCGTATCTTCCGATTTCAAAACTTTTTCTCGGATTAATTAAATAAACATATTTATTTAATTATCCAATAATCAAATATGAAATAAAATTCAATAAATCATATTTAAGTGAATTTACCGAATTGCCCTTACACTTGGTATTTTGTCCATTTTAGTCCGAAATTGATCTAATCAATTTTGAATGATTCTAAATCATTTCTAAGATGAACTTAGCATGTTCAAAACATCAAAACACCAAAAGCAACCAAATCCCCAAATTTCAAGTGCTTGGCCGAATGCACCATTTGGTGCCAAATTGACACTTGGTCATTTCATGCTTCAAAACACATCAAATGTAATCCAATCAACATGAAACTTTATATGCATCATATACACACCCAAATGCACAACATATATGAAAATGCCCAAATTTGGAATTGGTCATGAACCCTAATTTTTCAATTTCTTCAAATTGGACAAATTAGACCAAATTGGTTAAATCAACACTTCAATCATGTTTCTTCCATCCAATCAAAGTCTCAACACAATGAAACAACTCAAGATCAAATCTAGGTCATCTAAGAGTGGGTCAACAACTCTAGATTAGCAACATGGTTTCCAAAACCTTAAAAGAAAGCTTATAACTACAATAGTCACAACCTTCCTTCATCATACATGCTCAACACTTCCATCAAAACTTCCATCAACAAAAACACAAAGAATAAAGAAAGAAATAACCTAAGAACATCATATGTTAAAGCCTAGATCCTAAGGAACATTTTCCTTTCTAATAGCAAGTTGGAAAAACTTACTAAAATCCAAGCTTTCTTTGATTTCTTCTTTCTTTCTCACAAGCTTCCTTTGCTTCCATTAATGGAGTTTTCTTTTAAAGTGTATTAGGTTAACAATGAAATGAAATGAAAACAATATATACTTGGCCAAAGAAGGCCTTGGCCGAATTTCATAAAGGAATACAAGAATATTAATTTCATCTTCATTTGTACTTTCATTTGATCAACTTGACATAATATCTAAAACAATTAAAGATATTTAATTAAGTCAACAAATGCAACTAAGAAAAATATAACTCTTATATATAAGTGTATGGCCGAATTTGACAGAAATAAAGGAAAAAATATTTTTCATTTTTCAAACAATTTTGAACAAATATCTTAAGAAGTCAAAATCAATTTGACAACCTTTTCCTTTAATGTATAAGTCAACAATTGCAACTTATAATCATTTCCTAACTTTATCATTTGGTGATATATTTATATTTTAATTATATTAATCATTTAACAATTAAATATTAATTAATTAATTAAATACAAATATATCAAATATATGTATTATATTTACTTTAAATATCTCAAATACATATATTGATGATATATGTCAAATACCTTTATTTGACTATTTATTAATGTGTATTTAATAATATCATATATTAAATACAAATACACATTAATTAGGAAATGACGGTTCGGCCCGTTCGCATGTATTTTTCGTTTAACGATTAAACGATTTATAAATAATCATCATTATTCATAAATGTTGCTCTAGTGCTCTACGAGTATGTTTCATTATTGAGACTCTCTAGATTCAGGTATATCCGTCATGAAATCCAATTTCATGTCCATAATCTATCCACCCGTAGATTATGACGATCACGGATAAACTAGCTGAATCATACAGGTCGAGGTCATTGCATACGTATAATCCCTCCGTCACAGGTATCCAGATAATCCCAGAGATATAGATGTAAACGTCAAATCTCTATAGGTATTATCTCGTCGACGTATCTATTAGCAATCTCTAAATAACACTCGGAACTTACTTCCGATGTATACTGTGGCCACAGATTTAACAGACTGCTATAATATATGGACTACCTATGCTCTGTACACAGAACTGACGGATCCTATCTTGACACACACAGGATATCCTGAGGATCGATCCACACCCAACGAACAGGCGGAGGTCTGATCTAAATAGATCGGTGACGTGACTGCCATCTAAGTGTGGAGGATGTCTCATACATCCACAGTGGTGTCTCAAGTCGAAGGACCACTATGCTACTCAACCCGAGAAGATTCTTATTGACGTTGGCGTACCATCCATTAAGAATCTTCGGTGAGCCGTTCAGTGTTTATCCACTATAAACACCTACACGTCTATACGAGTCTCCATAGACTCATGGTTCATTGGGATAAACCATCGGACCAAGTCTCGATATACGACATGTACTGGTCTCAACGGATTTGACTAACCGACCCGTGTTAGCAAATCTTGACCAGGAACTATGTTTGATAATATACATATAGCAGTGACACTTCCCAATGTCAATTACAAACTAACTTTGTAACTGTGTACTGCATTATATATTATCGGGCCTTTGTCTAATATATACATATCACTAAACCACATTTAGTTTCAATCTAATCGTAATCAGATCGAATACGTATATAAGAACAAGAGGTGCAACCATAAATAAGTAATATTATGGAATAAGGGGATGTTCGTATTCATGAATCAGACATAAATACGGTCCGGATTGGCGCTCTGAGCACCAACCCCAACAACCTTCGGTAATAATCCTTAGCTTTATTAAATTATATCATATATAATTTAATGTTCTAATTTAATAATTATCATATATAATTATTAATACTTTTATATTAACTTTAAATAAAGTCTATGTGTGATATAATTATTATTACTCCTATTACTAATATTTATTACTTTTGTGCCGTTATCCTCTAATTGGACATCCAATTATATTAGCTCCGCTATAGTAAATCGAGCTAGACGGGGACCAAGTGGACCTACCGGTCTGAGCTCCCATAATCTCGAATATTCATTAAGCTCTTAATTATATATACGAATATTTAACTCCGGTTTATTCACTAAAAACCGAAGTTGCACTCTCGTCGCCGTAGATGAATATAAGGCCTAACAAAGTCGGTGTCCACCGATATAGTCATTGCATACGAATTGATCCTTCACGAATATCTCGTAATTAGAGCGGGTCATAATGTCCGTTATACCTCTCTAATTATTTTATCTTAAGTACCATTGATTCTCTAACGAACGATTCATCATAACTGTTATGAAATTTAATCTTTCTATTCATAATAGAAAGACTTGAGCGTTCTAATCGTTCAAGTCCAAATCAACCCTTAAGAGAGATTTCATCTACTTCTCGCAAGAATGAGTGAATTCCATGTCTATGTAAAACGTTCCCAGCTACATAAAAAACTATGCCCCCAAAGTACGTAGTTATTGGTTGGGATTTGCTACACCAAACTCACCTTTGTAAATCAAAGGACACAACCCGTTATGCAGGAGTTCGTAGTATACTCAGGATTAAGATCAATCCATATATGACCATCAAGTAGATCGAAATGACTTTCTTTGTTTAACGGATATTTAAGAATGTCATTTCTATTTAGGCCCAGTCCTATATGATACATCATATAAGGTGCCTCCATTCTCATGTCTCTACATGGACGATCCGGATTAAGATCGTCATCCAATATAGAATGGACCGCAGCTATAGATAAACCACAAACAAAGTACCCGGTTTGTTTGCTCTCTATGGACTATTTAAGATTACTAACTTCAGTCTTAAATCCTCTGGTGCATGACGTTCATACACCAAGTCTGAAGGTACATAAGTAATCTACGGTATTTATGAAGATATACAATATGCGATATTGAACAAACAATTAGATAAATGAATAATGCATCATTTTATTTCTAAACACTTGAAGCCGTTTACATCACATGTAGCTCTAGGGCATACATCCCAACATATTCTTCAGCAGTTAGACGCCTAATATATGTTATGGTATGTATCAAGTCAGATATTGCTCACGCAGTAGCTATAGTGAGTCGTTTCCTCTCTAACCCAGGAAAAGAACTTTGGGAGACAGTCAAATGGATTCTTAGGTACCTCAATGGTACATCGAAGTTATGTCTGTACTACGGAGGAGCTGGTCCAATCTTGAAAGGCTATACGGATTCAGATATGACAGAAGATATTGATGGTAGAAAATCTACATCAGGTTTTCTCTACACTTTTGTAGGGGGGCTATGTCATGCCAGTCAACATTGCAGAGATGTATTGTATTATCCACAACAGAAACTGAGTATATGTTTTCTCAGTTCGATTGCTTTGTCTCCAGTCATCCTCTTATCACAAGCTGAGAAGAATACTTCTTTAACTATGGTGGTATATTGCCACCTTGTTTTCTGCATTGGAAGGATGACAATATTGTGGCAATAAAACCGTTTTCTCCAAGAATTAGGGATCAAGTGGACAGAATACGAGATATATTGTGATAGTCAGAGCGCTCTGTACTTGAACAAGAACTCAATGTATCATTCTCGGATGACGCATATCGATATTCGCTATCATTGGATACGCGAGGTGATGGATCAACAACTGCTGAGACTAGTGAAGATCTATACAAATGAGAATTCAGCCGACATGTTAACAAATGTAGTTACTTGGGACAAGTTAGAGCTGTGCAAAGACATAGTCGAGATAGTTGTTAGATGACAATAATTTTGGATGCTGCTGGAGGGGGAGAATTATAGTATCTAGCTGGGATGCATCAACTTGCATACAATTTCAAAGATTGTTGCCACCATTGTCAAAATAGAGATCACCACCTTTTGACAATGCTGTAAACCACCAAAATAGCTTTAGGTGCATTTATTGAGTGGTTGTAATAGTGAACTTGAGTTTCACTATAATTTGAGAGCTAATTGAGAGCTCAAATTCATCCCCAACAAGTAAGCTTCATGTAAAGAAAGCTTAAAGAGTGTAAAAAGTGAGTTTTTTTTTTGTACAATTTAAAATACTTGTAAATTCTGTTCTTGTAATATTAGAATTCAATTTTTCATCATAAATATTTTTCAGTGATCAAAGAATCACAATAAAAAAATTCCTTCAAATAATAATCAAAGCTAAAACCTTCTAGTCGGCGAAAACAAGTTGAAGTGAACTAGATCTTCCTCTTATGTAAGCAACTAGCGCTTTATTTGCTAAGGCAAAGCAAAGAAAAAATGAACACAAAAATTCTTCACGCTTTTCAATTTTGGGAGATATTTTTTTTGTGATATTATTGTTTTAAACATTTATACATTTTATCTCTCTCCAAAATATAAAATTATTTAAAATAGAAATATCACTAAAATATCAACAACAACAAAAATTCCCTAAAAATACCCCATATTTTATTATCACGATAAAAAAAAAAAAAAAGAAATCGTTTTCAAGAGATCATTGGTTTCAGTTAAATTTCATACATTCCCAAAAATTTTATCCGGTCTGTCCAAGAATAAATGCAGGCCAAGTGATCATAATTGGAATACGAATAAAACCAGGAAGCGAACATGTAAAAAGTGGACATGTTGCTACAAATCTGGAAAATTCGGGGACAAAGATAACACAATTTGAGTATGTAAGATACAATAACGTAGTGGTATTTTAATAATGTTATTTGACACAAAATTCCTTACATTAAGTAGGTAGGTGTAAGGAAAAAAAAAATAATAAAAATGAAATGATGACTAAGCAGAACACCAATTGAGTATGAGTGAATTAAGGAAGAGTTTTGAAAGGGCTAATGATAAAAGAGAAGTTGAAGAAGAGTTTTGAAATTTAGTATATATAAGAATATAAATGAATAGTTTCATCCACCATTGTTATTTTGATTTGTGTGTTCTGCTTTTCAGTTTATGACTTGATAGAAGTTGTTGTAGCACTGGTAGCTCCACTATTTTATTGAAATCACGCTCCCTCTCTATAGGTACTCAAATGACAAATTGAAATAATGACCATGAAATGTCCAGCTGTCAAAGTTTTCATTGTCAAAAATTGTTGGTCGTCATTGTCAAAGTTTAGTTCAACCACTAAATTACCTTCAAAGTAACTTTCGGTGGCTTTGGTTTTGTGTTGACTTGTTGAGTAATTTGTTTTGTTATAAATAGAGCTCTCGTTTGAGACCTAAATTCATCTCCAATAATAAATTCCAAGTAAGAGGACTTAAAGAGTGTTTAGTGTAGTTTTATGTTTCAAGTTTTTGTAATATTTTTAAATTCTATTGAAGTAGTAATAGAGTTATTGTCCTCATAAATACGCTTCAGTGATTAGAAAATCACGACAAGTACTATCAGGAGCTTTGGTTAAACGCTGCGGGTCGTAAAGGTGAAGAACGAAATTCAGTTCAGAAAAGTCGAGTTTTGTGAAAGTGCTCAAAATCCAGTTTTGAGCATACCATCAGTTCTTTCACGACTAGACGAGTACGGTGATATTTTCATGTGATCAAACGAAGACAGGACGAAGCCACACGCACACAATGCACCGAATAGAGAGTTGTACGTCTGTCTCACGCACCTCACGCGCCACACGTGCCTGATGAAGGTTGAAGATGACCACGTCAGCACCACGACATTTGCCACGTCACTAATACGTTAATACCAATAGTCCAGTCAGCGCCACATCATCAGACACATGTCGAGACAATTCATCACCACGTCAGCATTGTCAGTCCAATTTGTGCCACATCATCCTGTCCACATGTCTGCCAAGTCAGCATTCTTGTGAAATTTCGAAGAGAACTAATCTTTGAAATTGATATGTGGCCAAATCTTACATAAATTATTATTCAGCCTCAGAATTTCTAAAATTGTAAATTAATATGAGTATCGAATTTGGGTCAACGAACAGTCAAATCCACCTATTTCGACCGTTCCGAACGTAATAGTAACCTATGTTTTGGGTAAATCATAATAAAATTTATTGATTTGGTCATTTTAAAGTTTAAACTCAAAAAAGAAAATAGAAGAGTCATCTTTAGGTGTTAACTTCAAGCTGACGACAATTAATTATTTACTCTGGAAGCTTCAAATGGAAGATATTCTAAATTGCAAAGATCTATTTGATATGATTGAGGAAAAAAGTGTGAAACTAGATTCTGTTAAAGAAAATGACTAGAAGAAACTCAACAAAGAACCCTGTTGGTTTTTTCTAAGGGTCCCAAGATCATTATCAAGCATGAAACAAGTGTAAATACAACCAAAGGAGGTGCAGAAAACTCACATTGATCGGTCATGATGCTGCGAAGACAAAAAACGAACTGCATCCTCTGTCAAGCTCGGCAGTGGCAGCTCGGTGTGGGGACTGCTCGGCAGTGGGTTGTCTTCCTCCTCCAAGAATCGGCCATGGGTGATCCTCCATGGAAGCTCCAAGCTCCAAGCTTCACAAGGTGATTCCTTGCTCATGAAAACACTGCCCTATCACCTTTGTATTCCTCCTAGAGTGTGCTAGCACTTGGATCTTGCAACAAAATCATTCATTTCTTCTCTATGTGTTTCGGTCTAACCAAAAACCAGAAAGAAGAAGGCCTGTTGGCCGAGAGAGATGAGAAGAAGAAACATTTTTGTCTCCAAAAAATGAAAACCGTGTACTGGAGAGAGAGTGAGGAAAAAGAAAAAAGTAATAGGTTTATATATTTTCAAAACTTAATAAACCATTACTTTTTCAATTTCAAAAAGCAAAGCATTTAATGCTTTCTTTCAATCACCTCACATCAACTCACATCAATCAATCAAATGTCACATCACTCAAAGTGACATGTGATTTGACGCTTGATGTGACTTACGATTTGACGCTTGATTTGACTTGTGTGCCGCACTCGAATTCGAAATGCGAATGCGCTCGCAAATAATCCCGGGCTCGGGTTCGCTAATTTCAAATTAACAAATTTTCCGTTGAGTCGTAATTAAATGATTACGCCTAGCGAAATCACTATTCACGTCGGTAACGAATTAATTCTAAATTAATTCGTTCGCCCGAATTAAAATCTAATTTTAATTCCGCGTCGATATCCAATTTCTTGTAATATATCAAATATATTATTTTATTGATTAATTCCAAATTAATCATTCTCTCTCTTAATTGATATTTTATCCCAGATAAAATATCTCCGCAATTAATCCCAGATTAATTTTCTCTCTCATTAATTAATCCCATATTAATTAAAGTGCGAATCATACGTCTTCGGTGAATCTTCGGGAAGCGACCCATGAGATCCTCGGATATGTTGGCAGTAAATCGGGTCGTCGGACTATCCAAACATGTAAGTACCTTGTACTACGTTTACACCGATTCACAAGACAATGTTGGCTTCTAGCGAAGCGCCATGCCTACCCAATTCTCCAGAAACATGCTTACAGGAATAAGCGATCTATATCAGGCGTAGAATACATGGTATTGCGTATTTCCGATCCAGTATCGGATGATCACGTGCTAGGCCTGGGGCTGGAATTGTGTCTGCCCCGTACGAAGCACATGTCGGATGTCTGGTAACTAGTCTCTATAATCGGATAAACATGACCTTGTTTTTTATCCCGATGACTGCAGTACTTAAGAGAACCAGTACCGTATCCTACGTGACCATCATCTCCATATGACTGGAGTGACACTTCCGTCTTGACATCACACCCAACACACTACGATTCTCAATATAACCAGTATTGGCGTACACAAAACCGGTTAAAGCCCTGGACGACCTCAACCAAAGTATATTGATTGTCGCAAGTATTAGCGGTGCAAGTCTCAGGTTAAGACCAAATACACCTACCATGATTTCGGACTTCCATAGACACATGGTCATACTACCAATGGAATTCCGATGGGGTATATCCAGAGCGAAGCTGTTTCCCGTACCATCGGTGAAACACAACCTCCTATTACACTTGCATGAGTATCCTATACCCAAATATATGAGAACTATGCCGTTGTGCCCTCACAACGCGCACAAGTGTAACACTAGTCTTTTACGTATTTATCGATGTCCAATCTCGATAATACTCTGACTAGGGATATTTAATGATTTATCCTTCGTGGAATGATACTGTCTCATATCATTCTCCGTCCAGGAACAAATCATAGGGACCTCTCATCATTTATACATCTAGGTGATCTAATCACAAATGATAAGAGAGCAATCTCCTTTGTCACATAGTTAATTTGTACTACAACACAATGATCTGTACAAATAGTTACGCTATGGGTCATAATTGTCCAACAATCTCCCACTTGGCCTATAGCCAGTCACTCGAGTGTCTTACACCCAAACTATGTACGGTTGGCCAAACTGCTGAGAAAAGGCTTTCGTCAGCGGACTTGCATGATTATCATCTGATGCGATTTATACGATCATCACATCTCCACGATGTATGATCCGAACGAATCAGATGAATAGTCGAAGTATATATCTGGATCGTTGATGAGACCATTAATTCTTTAGCCTGTGCTGACGCCTAGCTCAGCTGCTAACAGAATTATATCTAATCTAATTAGATTTATTTATCGACCCGAAGCTTCTATTGCCGCTTCAGCTGCAGCAATAACCCATATTTGTTGTTTATTCGGTAATAGTATCTTGCTTGGAAGATTTCCAGCTCACTGTTCCGTTATTCAAACTGTATAGTACCGTTTGCGACTTAAAGTCATTTTATCGGTTTAGGAAACTTGCTACAGTGATCCCAGTCACTTCAAGTTCTCCATCTCCATAGACTAAGATAGCATCCTTAGTTCTCTAAGATACTAACGGATGTTCTTAACATCAATCTAGTGACTATCACATGGATTGGCCTGTTTGTGAATCCATATGCTCAAAGCGTATGAGACACCAGGTAGCGTGCATTTTTCAATGTACGATTCCACGGAGAGTTTTTGAAAGTCAAGCTTTCGCCGATAATTATTATGGGAATATCATTTCCAAGAAATGACATATAATCATTATTTTATAGGACAACCACTGTCAGTGCGCTCCCACTAACCCTCTTATATACACAAGAATCTTTTCGTTTTGAATTAAATCATAAACTATTATGATTACATCAAAACGATAATTCCAAGAACCTATGCCTGCTTCAATCCAAATATGGATCGAATAACCTGCAAACCTTGTTTGCTATTTTTGGGTACGAAAAAACCGACAGGATGTTTTAAACATCCTCCAAAAGGTTTCCTTTTAAGGAAAGCGATTTTCCCGTAAAGCTGTCATATTTCATAAATGAAACATGCAGCTTTAGCAAGCATTATCCAAATGGATTTACCGTGGCAATAGGTAAAATGTTGAATCGTAATCAACACAATGTTGATAATGATACCTTTCCGCTACAAGCCTAGCTTAGAACGTTGGTATGTTGCCCTCCATGTATGTCTTCCTTGAAGACTTATAAAGTACCATTAGGCACAATGCCTTGTGGTACAACAACTAGTATCCAAACTTGGTTGATTTACATGGAATCCATTTTGGACTCATGACACTTTGTCATAATTGGGAGTCGATACCTTGTATCACTACCTCATACGTAGTCAGTTGGTATACCTCAATAAGATAGACATCTTTATTAGGTGAGATCAGAAACCCATACCCCAGGTTGTTTTCTGACTCTCTCCGACATACGTGGTTCTTTTGTATTCGAAGATTAATGGTAATAGTTACATCCTTGATGAACTATCTATGTTCCATTAGGAATCGGTGCCTGGAATAGTATTACTCTGATTTCGTCGAGTTTTACTATCCTCTCACTTACCACTGCATATCGGTATTCCTCTTAGGAAAACCGCATGGTGAGCAACAATCTAATTGTTCTCTAGTGAGTTGTATAAGTACTATACTTATGGTATCCCTAGGATAACCTATATTTGGCACTTTTCCAATTTGGGTTTTAGTTTGGTATCATCCAAACATATGCCTAGCATACCCAAATTTTCTGGAATGAGAAACCCGGTTTCTTTCCTGTTCATATCTAATATGAATTCTGTCCAAAATATCTTATGGAACCTTATTCTAAATAAGTTCTTGCACTGTTAAAGCTTATCTGTTGAAGGAAATGGTAGCTCAGAGCGACTCATGATTAACCTTATCATGTCCAACAAAATTCGGTTATTCAATTCGGACACATCGTCACTTTGACGTGTTCCGGGAGGAGTCCTCATTTGAAAGAATACTTTACTCTTTCAAGTATATTAGAAACTTATTGTCTAAGTATTTTCCATTACGGTCTAACCGTGACGGTTTAATACTATAGCCGATCTGTTTGTCTATTTCGTGTCGAAACTTAAAAGTTTCCGATTTGTGTTCTTCAAAATAAACACATAACCATTACGTGATGTCACATCCGTATAGGTCACGAAATATTCATATCCACATCTAGTTTAGCTAGACATGGGCCCACTTGCTTCACTATGAACTAGGGCTAACAGGTCGGTGGCATTTACACTTTTACCAAGTAAATAGTGTTTTAGGCATATTGCCCAATAAACTAGATTCGTAGACTTTATTTGAATAGAATCAAATTAGTCCGAGTACCCACTCTTCAAAAGTATGGATATACGAGTCTTGTTTGATTGTGTCCCAGACAACAATGCCACATCAGTTTCTTCTGATCAAATCAGTTCGAGCTATTTGTTTGTCATGTTATATATTTGAGATTTATTTATATTCAAAATGTAAATTATGTTATTCACATCTAATGTGTTTATCTCAATATCATTTTTATATAATGAAACACTTTAGTGTTGTAGAATATAAAGGTTCACCCGCAGCGGGTCAAACACTGATATAGAGATAATGTTCCTAGTCAAACTAGTTACATTATAACAGTTTCGTAATTTAAGTACATACCCGAAGGTAGTTCCTAAACTTAGGTATCTACGGTTAAAACAATGACTTTCGTCCCGTTTCCAATACGCAGATTAATCTCAATTGAAGTCAGTATCCTGTTCAAAACAGATTCTGAACATCAATATATATATTTATATATCACACTAAGTATCTAAAATCCAATTTTAAATACTAGTAATGAATATATTTATGACAAACATATTTGAAGTCAGAGCCTTGCTCGTCTTCAATTCCTTTATGTCTGTATTGTCCAAACGGCAGTCACGCTTCCGCGATCCCGATTGCCACAATTAAGGCAGATATTTGGGATATGTCCTTTATCTTCCTAGAAGATTATAATGATTTTGCCTTTTCCATTTTCAACTTTCTAGTAGCCTTTGGCCAAGCCTCGAGTTTCTAGAATATCGAAGTAAAGTGTGACTAGCGCTACTTGCCTAATTGCAAAGTTTGACTTTTATCTCCTTGAGAATAGTCATTAACTCTCCAAGAGTTATCAATTGCAATTTTAGTACTTCTAAAATCTAAACATAGATTTATGAATATCCTTCAATTTCGTCATCATAATTTTAAGGATCTAATCCTTAGTTCTGATTCAGAAATTAATGAGTCTACTGCGACAAGCTTAATGGATTAAACACTTAAGTTATCATTACATAAATCTTCCAAAGATTATGCTCTACTATTTGCTTTACTCCGGGCTTAGGCTTAATATATTATTTTATCAAATAAAATAACTTATTATTTTTCCAGGACCATCCTGAAATAATTCCCAATTTGAAAAAATTATAGTCGTTTAAATACATTTTCACCCAGGATTATGTTTTAAACACTAATCTTTCATTTATCTTGATTCTAATAGTCGAACTATTTAATCAACAATTTGTGGTACTATTTATTATAATGATTATTATAGTCCAACTATATAATCAAATATAATTTAAATTAATTAACCTCAATTACATTGATTACTATAATCCAATTATAAAATCAACTGTAAATTGAAATTAATTAATTCAAATATATTGATTACTATAATCCAATTATATAATCAACTATAATACAGTCCAACTGCTTAATTAAAACAACAATTAAATATTAGTCTAACTAATATATAATTTATATGACGAATGATATTTGAATGAGCGTGTATGGCAAGTAATTAAACGAATATTGCAAATTCAATTCTTGCCTCCCACTAATTTTCGGCGAGCCTCTAACCCTCTGTCGAGTACTCGGGAAACCGTGTTTCCTAGTGGGCTAGGATCCCGTTAAATATCACACAATCTTGACTTTGGCCAACAAATTGTATGATAATTAACTAGGTAGATCTCTAAGATCGATTGGATCCAATCCAATTCCTAGATCCGGTAGGGGGACATCCAATGTATTACCTAACCTTTTTCCTCTGAATCAACTAAGCCTTGGCTTTGGCACAACAAACTTAGTGATCCCAGTTAAGCGCGACCCATTGACCATGGAAAGCTTCGTAATCAATGTCGATGGACAAGAAATGGTCTTGACTTTGGCCAACAAACCACAACTTTGACAAGACACTGATATGGAACAAAGCCTTCGTGATTCAAACACATCCTCGACGGACAAAAGCCTTGACTTTGGCCAACAAGCCAATGCCAGTCTCGGATCTTGAGTGAGAATCACTCAATGGAAGGAAAACGCTTAATATTGTTTGAGGGTTTTTTGTGTGCAAATTGGCAACCAATTTATTATCTTTATTAAGGTCTCATCATCATACACCCTTAAGCATGCATTCTAAATACATAATAAATCGCATATGAAAAATAATAATGATATGCGGATGAATTACTTTACACATTGATCCTAGATCAAATCTCTCACTTTCTCTCTCCAGCTAGCACTTGTATTTACTTCTACCCGTTACACTACACTTCTAAAGAAACCTCATTTACATAAGGGGAATAGGTGAGAAGAGAATACAAAGAAATATGAGGTAATAAGGCTGGACACGCAGGTCCAATAATAAATCAAATTTATTACAATTTCCAAAATTGCCCCACCCATCTAATATCCATCCGATATACATTATTCTTGCATCGCAACCATGTATTCACACAAGCATGTTATCAATCAATCTAATCAAATTAATTAATCTGATAATAGTGATCATCTAATGTTCAAACAACGATTTGATTTTGTTCGAGTCAAACTTGTTTTGCGAACAAGTACTCAAAGTACGAATTCTCGAATTAAATTAAATTACATAATTAAATCCAATTCAATTTATATTTAATTCTAATTCACTATTTAATTCCAAATTAAATATTACACTTTATAAATAAACTTTTACGACTTAAATTCCAAATTAATCGTTGCGGGTCTCAAAGCCCGATTAATATCCAATATTAATTTAATTAAAGTCCAATGGGCTTTTAATTAATTTCTTCAAGGCGTGGACTTTTGGTCAACTCGGGTCAAACCGAATAACCAAAATCCAATCCGGGAGTTACCTCATAAGCCCAAAATCAATTTTGGCCCATTAGGCCCAATTAAACTTTAAAGGTTCATTAAGTCGCATTTGGGCTTTATGGAAGCGGTTTTGGGCCTAATTGGATCCAACCAATTTCGCCTAAACCCAATTTGTACACACAAAGCCCAATAAGCCCAATAACAACTTTAAAAGCCCGAATCCAATTTTAAGCCCAACTTAATTAAATTACAAAATCCAATTTCTCAATTCAATTAAATTAAAGGTGTATAGCATTATTAATTATCCAAATCAATATTTCCAAAACACCAAATTTGTACAATTAATCATGCTTATCATCACAAAACATGTCCAACACATTTGGATCAAAATCAAAACCTAAATCATGCTTAAAGTCTCGGCCAAGAAGGATTTTATATCCAATTTCAAATCCAATCCAATTGAAAAAAATAAACATTAAATCAACATCCCTAACATTTCTAACTCATCCAATGAATCAAAAAATCAAAATTCCGAGACAATTTACGGTTCCAAATTTTCGACCAACACACCAAAATTGGGGAAAATTGTTCCAAACATTTTTTCATCAAATTGATCCAATAAATCATCAATTCAACAACATTTAAGCATACTAATTCATCCAATTTCATTAAATCATGCCTAAATTCGTTTTGCCCAATTTTAACCCTAAAATCAATTTCATGCTTTCAAAGGCTCAAGATACAATTGTTGGTCTCCTCTAAGGGTCCCAAGATCATTTATCAAGCATGAAACAAGTGTAAATACAACCAAAGGAGGTGCGGAAAACTCACATTGATCGGTCATGATGCTGCGAAGACAAAAAATGAACTGCGTCCTCTGTCAAGCTCGGCAGTGGCAGCTCGGTGTGGGGACTGCTCGGCAGTGGGTTGTCTTCCTCCTCCAAGAATCGGCCATGGGTGATCCTCCATGGAAGCTCCAAGCTCCAAGCTTCACAAGGTGATTCCTTGCTCATGAAAACACTGCCCTCTCACCTTTGTATTCCTCCTAGAGTGTGCTAGCACTTGGATCTTGCAATAAAATCATTCATTTCTTCTCTATGTGTTTCGGTCTAACCAAAAACTAGAAAGAAGAAGGCTTGTTGGCCGAGAGAGATAAGAAGAAGAAACATTTTTGGCTCCAAAAAATGAAAACTGTGTGTACTGGAGAGAGAGTGAGGGAAAAAGAAAAATGTAATAGGTTATATATTTTCCAAAATTAATAACCATTTACTTTTTCAATTTCAAAAAGCAAAGCATTTAATGCTTTCTTTCAATCACCTCACATCAACTCACATCATTAATCAAATGTCACATCACTAAAAGTGACATGTGATTTGACGCTTGATGTGCTTGCGATTTGATGTTTGATTTGACTTACGTGCCGCACTCGAATTCGAAATGCGAATGCGCTTGCAAATAATCCCCGGCTCGGGTTCGCTAATTCCAAATTAATGAATTTTCCGTTGCGTCGTAATTAAATGATTACGCCTAGCGAAATCACTATTCACGTCGCTAACGAATTAATTCTAAATTAATTCGTTCGCCCGAATTAAAATCTAATTTTAATTCCGCGTCGAAATCCAATTTCTTATAATATATCAAATAAATTATTTTATCGATTAATTCCAAATTAATCGTTCTCTCTCTTTCATTGATATTTTATCCTAGATAAAATATCTCTCCGCAATTAATCCCAGATTAATTTTCTCTCTCATTAAATTAATCCCAGATTTATTAAAGTGCGAGTCCTACGTCATCGGTGAATCTTCGGAAGCGACCCATGAGTTCCCTGGATACGTTGGCAGTAAATCGGGTCGTCGAACTATCCGAACACGTAAGTACCTTGTACTACGTTTACACCGATTCACAAGACAAGGTTGGCTTCTAGCAAAGCACCATGCCTACCCAATTCTCCAGAAACATGCTTACAGGAATAAGCGATCTATATCAGGCGTAGAATACATGGTATTACGTATTTCTGATCCAGTATCGGATGATAACGTGCTAGGCCTGGGGCTGGAATTGTATCTGCCCCGTACGAAGTACATGTCGGATGTCTGGTAACTAGTCTCTATAATCGGATAAACATGACCTTGTCATTTTATCCCGATGACTGCAGTACTTAAGAGAACCAGTACCGTATCCTACGTGACCATCATCTCCATATGACTGGAGTGACACTTCCGTCTTGACATCACACCCAACACACTACGATTCTCAATATACCCAGTATTGGCGTACACAGAACCGGTTAAAGCCCTGGACGACCTCAACCAAAGTATATTGATTGTCGCAAGTATTAGCGGTGCAAGTCTCAGGTTAAGACCAAATACACCTACCCTGATTTCGGACTTCCATAGACACATAGTCATACTACCAATGGAATTCTGATGGGGTCTATCCAGAGCGAAGCTATTTCCCATACCATCGGTGAAACACAACCTCGTATTACACTTGCATGAGTATCCTATACCCAAATATATGAGAACTATGCCATTGTGCCCTCACAACGCGCACAAGTGTAACACTAGTCTTTTACGTATTTATCGATGTCCAATCTCGATAATACTCTGACTATGGATATTTAATGATTTATCATTCGTGGACTGATAATGTCTCATATCATTCTCCGTCCAGGAACAAATCATAGAGACCTCTCATCATTTATACATCTAGGTGATCTAATCACAAATGATAAGAGAGCAATCTCCTTTGTCACATAGTTAATTTGTACAACAACACAATGATCTGTACAAATAGTGACGCTATGGGTTAATAATTGTCCAACAAACCCCTCGCCCAAATTCGGTAGTTGATTGGCCAGAACGTAATCCATCACGTATCACAGGATACAAATGCCTATGAATTATGGATGAATTGAAAGCATGTATCAGGCCAAGACTGCTCAGAATAAAGCCTGGTAATGAGGCGTTTGATGAATTTGAGGTAAGGAGTGGAAATTTAGTTGTCGAGCACACCAATGAGTTTCAGAACCTAGTGAATCAGTATCTGCAGAGAGACATGCATTTGGGATGAAGTATAATCCCTCCAACTTCTCAGTTCGTTTCATGATAATTGGGAGACATTGGTAGTTTCTCTCAGTGATTCAGCCTCAAGTGGCAAACTTACCATATATATTGTCAAAGATGCCTTATCAAATGAAGAGGCTAAGAGAAAAGACATTGGCACAGATCAGTCACAAGCCTTCATCAAAGAAAATCGAGGAAGATAACAAGATAGAAATCGAAGTACATGAGTGGTAGAAGGAAAAGTAAAGGCAGATCTACAAATAGAAGAAAACATACTTACAAGTGATACCATTGTCGCATAAAAGAACACTTGAAGAAGAATTACTGAAAATTACAAAGAGAGTGGAGTCAAGACAATTCCCAGTAGAAGAATAACAATGTAGAGAAATTAGTCAATGTCTCAGTTGATGTATTTTTTTGTTCCATTCAAGAAGAGACATGCCTTCACACTGTAACCTAAGATGCTGAATGGGTGGTAGATACTGCAACATCTTACCATGTAACTCCCCAAAGAGATTTATTCACAACATACAAAGGAGGAGACTTTAGTGCGGTGAAGATGAGAAAATTATAAGATGAGTTCCAAGAAGTAAATGAACTCGAGAGAATATAACCCAAATCCAACCGGACATCACCTATGTCTGGCCTACCTTCTCTCATACCAGAATATCCGGCCGGACGCACCCTAAAAACCTTAAATTCAGCCGAATAAATCATAGCTATCATTGAATGTTCAGATTGTCAGTTACCAAAGACACAAGATTTTATTATAGCCGATCGGAAATGTAATTCAAATTTAACATCTACTCGGATATGTATTACAGTGGTCAACGCACGTGCAAATTATCAAAAGTTGAAGTCATGAACTGATTAATGGCCGGATGGACTTAAATTTCAAATTATACATATGACCAGACATGGATCGAACGTTACAATCTATTGTAATGTAGTAACGTCAGATAGAGATGAGATCAATGAGGGATTCTGTCTCCTATTGTATTTTTACGTCCATCCCTAACACTATTAAAATGAGGCTTTCCCCCCTAAAAAATCATCCAAAATTAATCATAAAGAAGCTCTTAAATTCTGAAACAGTGATCCGCAGAGAGAGAGAGAAAACACTTTTTGATTCTTGGAACCTCTTCATTTATGGTGTGAATCCTGCAACATCATAACACACAAGTGGATATTCTTGAGTCAAATGACATAAAGGTATGACTTGAGGGCACTCTTCTAATTATTTCTACACTTTGGAGTTTCGGTATTAACACAATATTTCTGGATTGACGTACATCACTTCCGACCAGATATTCACACACATCCGGACTACCATAAACATATCATGCCATGTTTACTACTTTCTGTAGATAATTATTATCTTAGTTTATGTCGTTATCATTCTATGTATGTTTTTTTTTATTCTTCGATTTTAAATAATCATGTTTTGTGATCCAGTTCAGTTACTTTGTTAATATTAGCATTGCATGTTATTGTATTTCTCTTATTGTTTATTGTGTTCTAGTTAGTTCTTTGTAGATTAGTTATTTTATGCATGTCAATATTTTTATTATTGTATTTTTATGCATGTTAGATAGTTCACTATGGATTAGTTATTTTATGCTTGATCTTGTTCATCCGTATGTTCTGATCCACGAAAGATATCTAGTTTGATCTATCATAGATCCAGTTGAACATCCATTTAAGTGATCTTCATCCGGCCGTATAATCTTTGTTGGTATATATGATGGAAATTCGAACATAAATTATATAGTATATTCCGAATGGACAGTAACATGGTCTGCACTCGGGATACAACTCCACTTACCAGCGAAGAGATGGCCATTTTTATTTTGCTTGTCTTCATGCCTGTTGCTTCATTTTTTTTTCGAATTATTTTGAATATTTTGATCTACTCATTTCTATTGTTTATTATTTTGTTTATTTAATTTCGCCTCATTTAAAATTGTGTGGTCTATTTATTAGTGTAATGTTTAATGATGTATCTGTTATTATACATTTCTACATTTCTGATTTACACAGAATGTCAGGCCGATCTTCCAGCGAGTCTAGCCTAACATTTATAGTGACATCCTACTTGTTATGACCATATCCAGCCGGGCCTCTACGAGGCCAGACCTGTGAGATGAATGTTTTAAGTTGTTTAATAGTTGTTCTGTCATTGTCATGATAATGTATTTGAGCACTCCTATATTTTATTTACTTCATTGTTATTTATGCAATGTATATATTATAAATTATTACTGCATGATTACTACATTATAAGATGGGGCGATACCTATCTTCAAACCTAATTATTATATTGGTATCAGTAAAGGAACATTCTGAACCCAAATGGATTTAAGGTCGAACCTTTCGAGGGGTGTAATGTGACCTTAAATCATTCCCAATATCTCATACCAGGTGGTGAATTTTTTATTCTTTGGTTAGTTCCCCTGTGGGACTAGTCGTACTCTTTACAGGCTGCAAATCTAAAGTGTCATGGTCACCGACGTCATAGGCGCAGCAGTAAACATCGTTTCACTCCTACAGAAAGTGACGCCATTGAGGATAGAGAATCAACTCGGAAACGATAACTTGTTGTATTAATGACATGATTAAGGTTAACTATATCTTCATCTTTTGCATACCCTTTTAACCCCAATGGTATTGCATATCGAGAAATTGCTTTTACTCAAGATGGTGGATTGATATGTAATAATAACCATCACTTATTTGCATATATCCCTGGATAATGGTACATTCATTTATTCGATTGGACCCTTGGGTGGGGAGACATAGTTATGGACAAGCCGTATCCTTGGTATGAAAAAGGCTTTTTCATTGGTCTATTGAACCCTTGGATGGGGAGACTTAGTTATGGACAACCATTCGCTAATGAGAGACTAAGTCTGACCATTGATAAGCCCACATATGTGCCCATAGATGTTTCCCTTAAGACAAGCCTCCTTTATTCTTGAGATTAGGCCCTAACTATTTGAAATCATTTGAAATTTTTACCATGTGATGCAAACTTGTTGGGCCTTTTCAACTGGGTCATTTTTGTATTTTTATGATAATATGGTCAAAGACTTTGAAATGTTAATGGGCCACCATGTATGAAAACCTTATAAAGCCTAGAATATTTAGTTATAATCCAAATGTACCTAACATGAGTCCAATGCCCGTATTGGCTTTCATCCAGACAATTACACATTATTTTGGCCCATTTGGATATCGTCGTTAAATTTTTAAGCCCATCCCAAAGCAACCATGATTTCCAAGATTCCATTTCATCTTTTTTGTACAATGGTATTATCCCTATACTAGGCTTTGTCATTTTATAAATAGACGGTATTTGTCTTTTAACGATGGAATGGACCAAATTAGTTAAGGTTTACCCATTTAGCATAGGAGAGAACGAGCTTATGTACCCTATATTGGTACATAAGTTAAGCCAAACCTATGACATATATGAGACTTACCATGTATGTTGGAGAGTTAAGATTGGAAGGATATATGTTGATGTGTGAACACCCTATAAATTTCATGCATTGCATACACGCATCATACTAACCCTTTTTGGTTGCAGCCATCATAGTGGTACAGTGGGTTATGGAGTAAGATAGATTAGTAAAAAAGTAACTCAAAATTACAGAAATCATCGTAGACCAACTGGAGACAACCGTGACTAAGACGGTAGAACAACTACAGACTTTGGCTAACGCTATCACGAACTTGACAGTAATACAGACAGTGTCACGGGCGGTGGGGGTTGAAATGAAATTAGAGAGGAGTCATGAGGGGCTCGATAATAGGGCGACCAAAGAAATCCATGCTTTGGATGATGATGACATGGCTGATTTTTCTGTAGGCAAAGCGACCAAATCCAGAACCGAGGTTGAGCTCCAGAAATCCAAGGAGCAGATGGAGACAGTGGCCTAGAAAATGAAAGGAAGAGATATAGATATTTTAGACTATAGCTTAATGGCCTTTAAGGAATAACCGCCTTACCAGTTCAGGATGCCACAAATGGTGAAATTCAACGAGAATGGGTACCCAAAATTGCATCGTTGATAATATGTTTCATTGATGAGTTCAACTGGTCTATCCCAATGCCAAGTCAATAAAATGTTTTGGATGTCATTAGAATTAGCGCTGGTGGTATGGTACCACAGTTTGGAACATGAAGTAAGAGTTGATTGGAGAGTACTGAGTGAAGACTTATTGAACTAATACATCACAAATATAGAGATAGACTTGTCGCTTCGTGACCTAGAGAACATTAAGCATACGCTAGAGGAAATTTTTAAAGAATATGTCAACCAATGAAGAAGCTAGCTTCTAAAAATACATACACGACCCTCAAAGAATGACGACAACTAAAAATGATTATCAAGGGCACCAACCCTCCCTGTACAACAAGCTGGGGAGGATAACCTCAATGATCTCAGATTTTAGGCAATTGACAGAAACTATCATGGATATAGAAGAAAAAAGGTTGAAAATAGAAAATTCTATAGCCAAAATAGGAAGACTACAAGGGGACCTTCTTGAGCCAAAGCCAGTCTTACTGAGATTGCTGCTATCTGAAACACGAGATTTTGCAACTTTGGCAGACCCATGTCAAGAATATTTGAAAAACAAAAAGACAAGGCTGATGCAACCCTTAGAAACCAAACCCTATCCATATCTCTCACTACTTCAACCTAGACTAATATTGCCACTTTCGTCAATAGTATGGGCATGACACCGATAACTGCATCCGACTTAAACATGAAATACAAGACCTAATAGACAGCTGAAAAATCCCCGACCCATAAAAGAACCAACCCAATAAAAATAGAAACTTTATACCTAATCAACATGATATCCCACCACCCAACTACAAGATCAACTCTGGCCTACCCGAAGACTATGTCCTATAAATTTTCAACTAACAAACCCACATTATTGGAATATGGGATAGCAATGATAGTGAGATCGACGAATGTGACAAATTTTAGGAAGACTTCTCCAGCAGCAATGATGAGGAAGATAAATGAATAACGAGAAGTTGTCGATTTTACAATGATGCCACTAAGAAAGGAGAAGAAGTGGAAGGGAAGGAAGGTGAAAGCACTTAACCAAAGGAAGACGGAAAATATGAAGAGCAGAAATATGAGACAAAAAAACATGGGAGGAAGAGTTGTTTCACCTTGAAGGACTGATACTAGAAGACCCATAAGAAACCAGTGAATAAGAAGACTATAAGTATACTTTTTTACCCAAATTGTTTGAATGTAATTCTTCTTTAATGAATATGATAAATAATTTTGCTTGCTTGTCTAACTTTTTTACTTTTAGTACACATCATTGCATGTATGACAAGAGCATATTTAAAATTAATTCCACTAAAACAGATGCATTTAATCTCGATACATATGAAAACTCCAAGAATATATTAATTACAAGTGAGGTTACCCCTGAAGAGAGAACATGGATAGAACATTTATTAAGAAAATATTCAAAGGTCTTTGTTTGTCTTATGAAGACATGCCGCAAGTGGACAAAAACATAGCACATCATCTGATACCGATATACCCGAACATGAGACCCGTTAAAACAAAAGCTTCACAAAATGATGACGAAATGGGTAGAAAAGATCAAAAAATAAATAAAAAAATCAAGTAGAAGTGGGGTTCCTAGAAGTAATCAAGTATCAAGAATGGTTGGTCAATATTGTATCATATCCAAAGAAATATGGAAGAGTGAGAATGTACATGGACTACAGAGACCTCAACAAGGCCTGCACAAAAGATGATTTTCCCCTACCCAACATAGATGTTTTGATGGATAGCGCAACCTTGTCGACATGTATTCTTTTACGGATGGGTTTTCAGAGTATAACCAGATATTTATATCGAAGGAAGATAATTACAAAACATCCTTCACCATAGAATGTGGGACTTACTGCTATAGGGTGATGCCATTCTGGTTAAAGAATATGGGGTTTACTTACCAAAGAATAGATAGCAGCCTATTCTAAGATTTGCTGCACAATGAGGTGAAAGTTTATGTTGATGACATAATGGTCATGTCATAAACCCTAGAAGAATACTTTACTGTAATGGAGAAATTTCTTCAAATAGTGGATATATACAATCTCAACCGTAAGAAATGTGTATTCGGGGTTATATCTGGAAACTTGCTAGGGCATAGGGTAGGGAAAAGAGGAATAGAAATTCTTATGGAAGATACAGTACATCATCTAATTCATTTCAAAACTTACTTTGGGGTGTGAACCAATCTTCAAATTACTAAGGAAGGATAAATCGGTATAGTGGAACGAGCAATATCAAGAGGCTTTCAAGAAAATAAAGAAGTATTTGATGAAGCCACCAGTCTTGAAGCCATCAAGACTCGAAAAGCCTTTAGTCGTGTATTTAGCCGTGGAGTTTAAAGCTCTAGCGGCGATGCTAGTACAAGAAGATGACATTGGGATAGAGCACGCAACATACTATCTCAGTAAAAAGATGCTGGCATACGAGTCTCAATACCAAGAAGTGGAGAAAATATGTCTAGCAATAGTATAGGGCTCCAGAAAATGCGATATTTTTTTAATCCTACAAGATACATGTGGTCGCTAAGAAGAATCCATTAAGTTACTTACAGTCAGCACCCTCATTGGTCGAGAAGTTGGGGAGGTGATTGGTTCTATTAACTGAATTCGACATCGAATACATCACCAAAAAAGTAATTAAAGGATGTGTCGTGGTGCAATTCTTGGCGCCAAAGCCTATTGAAGGGGATCGACATGAGTTGGCGTTCCCAGATGAAGAAATTAGGGCGATAGCAATCCAAGGCTGTAAGATGTACTTTAATGGAGCCGTGAATTACAAAGGTGCTGAAATTAGAATTATTTTGGGTACCCCTAGAGGGAAAACTTTGCCAATGGCCAAGAGGTTAACTATCTCGGTCACCAACAATATAACTAAGTATGAAGCTTGTATTTTTAGAATAGAAGCACTGAGAACCCTGAGGACGAGGGAGGAAAATGTCTACGGTGACTCGATATTGGTAATCCAGCAGATACGAGAGGATTTGGAGTTGAAAGAAGACAAGTTGAAGCTGTATTTTTCCATTTCGTGGCATTGATGCAAACTATCCTAAGTTTTACATTTTGACACCTACTTAGGAAAGACAGCCAGATGGCGGACGCATTGGCTACCTTGGCTTCGACTTGGGAGAACTCATAAAAGTTAACCACGAGGCCTTTGGTGTTGACTACAACCAATAAGCCTAGCTTTGAAGCAAGGAAGGTTATGTATGTCGAGGTTAACGACTAAAGACCTTGGTACTATGATATCCATAATTTCTTAGATCACATAGAATTTCTCGAGGGAGCTGGTAAAAAGGACAGAGTGGCAATCCAGAAGTTGGCCTCTCAATTATTAAGTTTGAGGGGGGATTTATATAAGCGGCAGCCTAACAGAATAAAATTGAAGTGCTTAGATGAAGAAGAAGCTAAGATAGTGATGGAGGAAGTCCATGTAGGAGTATGTGGGCCACACATGAGCGGGCTCAATTTTTCATAAAAGATTGTACTGCAACGGTTTTTTGGTTAACTATGGATGCAGACTGCACATATTTGGTGAAACATTGTCATGAGTGTCAGGCCCATGGAAACTTGAATCACCTGCCATTGACAGAGCTATATGGATTGTCAAAGCCTTGGCCCTTCTTAACTTAGAGTATCGATCTGATGGTGTGAAATCAAGCCACATGCTTCTAATGGGCACCAGTTTATAATAGTGGCTGTGGACTACTTCTCTAAATGAATGGAAGATAATTCTTTTCGTAATGTCACAACCAAGAAAAATGGCCAGGTTCATAGCTTGAAATATCATATGTTAGTACGAAATACCAACCATGTGGTGACATATAATGGTATACAATTTCAAGGGGAAACCAAAGCTATGCTATACAAGTATGAGATTAGGAACTACAAGTCTTTGTCTTATAGACCGCAGGCCAATGGGATAGTAGAGTCTAGTAACAAAACCTTGAAGAAGATTCTGGATAAGATGACATAAAACTACAAAGATTGGGTGGAAAAGCTACCATTTGTATTATGGGGTGTAAGACGCCAGTCAGAACAACAATAAGAGCCATAACTTATTCTCTAGTTTATGGAATAGAAGTTGTACTCCAGTAGAGATAGAGGTACTCCAGCAGACTTTCATGAGCAAGAATGGGCTAAGGAAGATTTGCACAATTGGCTCTACTATATGAGAAGAGAATGAAGGCATTATACCACACCCAGTTGATAGTTGTGGCCTTCAATAAAAGCATCTGACCTAGTAAGGTTAAAGAAGTAGACCTGATGTTGAAACAATCAAGACCACTAGCGATGGA
Organism: Zanthoxylum bungeanum; assembly: GCA_019454045.1. NCBI lineage: Eukaryota > Viridiplantae > Streptophyta > Magnoliopsida > Sapindales > Rutaceae > Zanthoxylum > Zanthoxylum bungeanum. Next base: position 132,555 of record SKCR01040168.1, read on the forward strand.
CACAAGGGGGAAGCTCATGCCCAATGGGAAGGGCCCTATCTGGTGAAGAAGATCTTAAAGAATGAAGTGGTTTGATTGTCCGACTTAGAAGGAAATGAGTTAACAGAGCCCGTTAATATGGACAGGCTAAAGAAATACTTTGCGTAAGAAGGACAATTACAAAACTATAAGGAAAAGAAAAGATCGTTAGTTCAAAAATCCGTAAAGGACAGCCTAAGCAAAAGTTAGAGCATATCCTGCTAAATCGGTGGCAAAAGTTAGGGACAAATAAGTGAGGAAAATATTTAATTTGAAAAATCGAGAAGGCCAGTTAACGATAGGGGTACCCTTGTAATAAAATAATTAATGTATTCACATATGTACTAAGAGGAAATTGCTAATGTTTAGTGAAATAAACGTTCAAAATGTTCATGAAATGCAAAGTGCTGAAATACAAGAAAATAAGATAAGTATGCATAAATCATCTCATTTGCCTCTTCAATTCAAAGCATCGCTTCTTTAGAACTTTGAGGCTCATTTTCTAACAGGTATGTTAGAAAATCAGGTCCAAATATCTTAGACATTCTTGGTCTTTTGCTACGTCTAGGTTCATTTTCCTCAATATTTTCATGTTGATCGGATTCTTGGTTAACTTGATCACTGCTTGTAGTAGTATCATTTATTCTTTTGAGATACTCTGTACTTTATTTTTCTTTAGAAGGAAATGTCTCTTCAAAGAATGTCTCATTCCTTGACTCAATTATCATATTTGGATTGAAGTCAGGAATTTCAGACTTATGTACCAAGAATCGATAAGCACTACTGTTGTGAGCATATCAAAGGAATATACAATTAATAGTTTTTGGTCCTATTCACACCTTCTTAGGTTTAAGAACCATCATTTTGGCGAAACACCCCAATACTTTCATATATTTGTAGGAATATACATGATCTTTCCACAATTCATATGATGTCTTGTCCAGTCTTTTGTGTGGTAACTTGTTCAGAATGTAGTTGGCAGAAAGCAAGGCTTCCCGCACAAGATCTGGGGCAAACTAGAGCTTGTCAACATGTCATTCATCATTTTCTTCAACATTCGATTTTTGCATTCCATAATCTCATTTTGTTGAGGCGAATAAGGAGTAGTAATTTCGTGAATAATTCCATGATTGGAATAATATTCACCGAATGGTGACATATAATCACCTCCCTATCACTCTCGATTCTTTTGATTTTATTGCCAAATTGATTTTCAACTTCGTTCTTATAGTACATAAAGCTCTCAATAGCTTCATCTTTGCTCCTTAGTAAATAACATAATCTTGTACTATCATCGATAAAAGTGACAAAGTACTTTCTACCACCTTTTGTATGCACAACATTCATGTCACACACATCAATGTGCATAAGTTCCAAGGGCTCAGAACTTCATTCTATGGAATGAAATGAAGCTCTATTCATTTTTTCTTCAACACATGCTTCACATTTATATTGGTTATCAATTATAAATTTATGTATAAGTTCATGTTAATTAATTTACGCATTGTATCATAATTAACATGTCCCAACTCCTATGCCATATATTTTGTGACTTAATAATATAAGCAAAAGTTGTAGCTTTATTATTAACACTATGTCGATTGACAGTCATTACATTGAACTTGTAAAGGTCCTCTGTGAGGTGTCATTTTCCTACATAGATATCATTTTTGGTCAATACAAACTTGTCAGAAACAAATACAAGCTTAAAACCACTATTTCTAAGGAGTGAACCCAAAACCAAGTTCTTCTGAATATCAGGAACATGTAAAACATTCTTCAATGTAAGCTCTTTCCCGGATATCATCATTAGAACCATTGTGCCTTGTCCAACCATTCTAGAGGTAGACGAGTTTCTTATAGTCAGATGATCGCCAATATCGATCTTCTGATAGGAGAAAAATATTTTGCTAATAGTAAAAATATGACAAGTAGCTCTCGTGTCTACCTACCATTCTCGGATTCCCAACCAAGTTGGCTTCAGTTACAACTGTTGAGAGGTTAACTCTAAGATCTCATCAGTTAGTTGCTCATCCTTAGTGACATGGGCCTCATTTTTCTTTTTTTTGCCCTTGTCTTAAGACTTTTTATTTCCGCAGTTCTTTGCAATGTGACCACTTTTCCCACAGACGTAGCAGTTTCCATTGAATTTCTTGTTTGCTTGGGAAGAATCAGCTCCATAGTTCTTTTTCTTTCTGCTACCCTTTCCACCCTCGACGATATTAGCTTTAGACTCAATTGTCTTGTAGCTAGCTTTCTCAGACTTCTTATTGTCCTCTTCAATCCTCAATCAAACTCCAAGGTATTCAAGATTCATCTGCTTCTTCTTGTGTTTCATATAGCAACTAAAGTCCTTCCATGATGGAGGTACCTTTTTAATAATTGTTGCAACTTGAAATGTCTCACAGAGTTTCATTCCTTCATCCAATATTTCATGAATGATCAACTGTAGTTCACCCAATTGAGACATTACCATCTTTGAATCTACCATTTTATAGTCCAGAAACCCACTCACGATAAATTTCTTTTGACCAACATCCTCTGTTTTGTACTTCTTCCCAAGAAATTCCTAGATAATCTTCACATAAACCATGTCTTGATACACATTGTATAAGGTATTGTCAAGCCCTCCCAAGAGGTAGTTCTTGCATAAGAAGTTTCCTGAAGACCATGTCTCAACTCGCATTTTCTTGGCTGTTTTCGTTTCCCCCTCCAAATGACTCGGAGGATCTTCCGTGAGATACTTAGACAACTGCAGTGTTGTCAAGTAGAACAACATTTTAATCTGCCATTGTTTGAAGTTTGCTCCACCAAACTTATCCGGTTTCTCTCCATGAGTGATCAATACTGTGATATTTCCACTAGCCATGTGTAACTGGACATATAATAGTAATCAAAAAAGTTAAATCACACAACGATCAACTGTATGATCTTGTTTATGTGTTACACTAAGAGTCTATTTGTTGTAATATTGTACAGTAGTACCAAATAACACAAGTCCTTGAATTTATTACTAAGGTTTCTTATGATATGTAAATAAATGAATATTCCCAGAGGATAAGGGGGTCCGGTGTAACCACTTAAATCTCTTCTCACTTAGGCTCTTATCGCCTTGTTGATAAAATTTCCTTAATCACTTTCTCAATAGAATATCTTAGACGTTCAATCTTAGTGTTACACTTCAATTCACAAGTACAATAATTTTCAAATATATGTATGCATATAAATATATAAATTCAATCAAGCTTGGATGAGATTGCTTGTGTATAATTACATTTTTAACTCTCAACCAATTATGCAACAAATAATTAACAAGTAATTTTCAACTTTATCATATCATAGATTAAGTGTATGCTTGTGATAATTGAATTTCCTAATATTAACTTAAACCTATACTACCAAGTTTATAAAATTCAATATATGATTTTACTAAGTTAATATTACTACATATATTCTATAATACCAAATTCCATACCTATAACATGTATATTATATGATAATTATCAAGGCATTATAGATGTATGTAAGTCTATATTATTATTTTAAATCTAAAAAATTCCAGGATTGACTTACGTTGTGTCACGTTCGTTCAGTCGTTTCAACGAAACTTTCCAGTGAGTTCACATTCGTGTAGCGTTTGAAAACACATTCGAACGAAACTTTCCAGAGGATTTGCGTTCGAGTTGCGTTTGAAGACGCGTTCGAACGAAACTGCATAATATATGATTTTTTACCTACATGTTCGTCGGGCGTTTGAACGACATTACATAATTTTCATGCACAAAATACATTTTCCAGGAAGAAAATTGAAACATGCAAAATTAGATTTAACAACACATGTAAATTAATAAGTTTTTAAGATTGTTGTTCTCTATATTTTATTAAACAAATTCAACATGCATCATACAATCAAATTCTTATTATAAAACATGAACATGGAACTTGAACAAGGATAGAAAAACCTGTAAATATGTTCAAGAAGATGATGAATGAGAACAAAATCGAGTTGCCTATGTCCTTAAGAACTTATTAGCCCGGCCTCGGTGCTCTACGAATGTCTTGTGGCTAATGTTCTCCCAAGATTACTTGGTTGCTTTTTATAGAAGGGGCACTCATTTCTTTAAGAACTTGAACTTGAGGAAGAATGGTGGAAACTCTCTCTGCACTTTAGATACTTTAGAATGAATGATTTTTTGGATGATAGAAAATGAACTCAAGAACCCCTTTTTATAGGCATGGAAGGGTTCCTTTGTGGGCACCCTTTAGATTAGGGTGTAACCCTTCTAAGGGTTATACCCATTCCTTATGTCTTTTGAAGCCTAGAGACATACATTTACTTTAGAGGATATGTCCATTCATCTTTGTGCTTTCCGATAAAGCACTTCTTAAGGGACATATCTCTCCTACATTTTTACTATATATATTAGAGAATTTCCTACAATAATTCATTATAATTGATCAGTTATAAATATAAGAGATTAATTTAAGGGATTATTATAGGGAAGTTGTGATCATACATTCTTCTTATCTTGATATTTTCTCGTGTTTATTGTTTGCTTTCCTTTTACTTTACTTTCCTTAGTTAATAGTTCTCTCTTCATAAACGCTAGTTTAAATAAAGTTAGGGTTGATAAAACTATAGTATTCGACAGTAATAACAATTCCTCGTGGGATCGATATTTTTATACTACTTGTTTGATACGTGCACTTACGTGCTATACAAAGTCACTATCACAAACCACCCACCAAATGCCTATTTGATCATGTCCGTCGAGTATAGTATCAGCACTAATGTAATTTTCATCAGTAAGGTTATGGTTAACTTAGGTGTCCTATTTTCACTCAAAGCATCAAATATATGTTTCTGTACAACTAATTATGCCAAGCGTGTTTTCTTTGTGGATAGAATCAAAAGATGACTAAAAGCCAACGTTGGGAGTTGGTTCACAGAATTTTACACAAAGATGAAAATCCTGAAATCCTTAGAATGAGACTGATAAGCAAATAATAATGATAGCCATGACCCCATTAGAGTCAATGCTAAGAAAACAACAACACTGCCTTCACACGCACACATTCAGAATTATGATAAATTTTTAGGCACAGACAGTCTCTTCAGCTCAGTCAATGCTTGTGAGACAAATTTATGGCCGCTGCTTTTTCTTTGGCAACTATTTCAAAAGCCTCACTTTCGGCTTTCCCTCTCACTACTAACGTCCCAAAATGAACCCTTTATTTTCATAATTGATGTTGGATTGTAATGAGTGCAGTGACAAGACAAACGCAAGACAGAATGACTAGAGTCTAAATCTTAAAAAGGTGTATAGATTAGGTCTAGTTTAATTGTTCATATACCAGCATGCTGTAAGTGAGGGTGGCTCATCTCTTAAGTTCGGGTTCTTTGCAGTTTTGTTCGTGGCATAAACCCGTGTCAAAACACGTCTTACTAATTAAGTGAGATTGTCCTTTATAAACACATCCCAACAATCTTCCCCAGCGATGTTAGACATCATACGAACGTATATGTATTTTTTTGTGCATAGTGGCATTAATATTTTGAACATTCATAGTAGTGGTGTTAGGTTGACCCTTTGTGCCTGTTATCTATTTTGATGCTATTGACAGGGCTTCTTTAGTAGCATTATGGAAATTGGAAAAAAATTTTAAATATCAAATCTACATTTTATAATTTAGAGGTGCCTCACCTGATAATCAATCATTATATAGTCAATAATTGAGTGTTTGAGAGAACATAGGAGTAGGAAGAGAGGAAAATATTTTTGTAACACCAAGTTTACTTTACAAAGGGAATGGAATTGTACACTTGGAAGAACATATCAACTAGTGTAGTTGTTACAATTCAACCTACTACATTATGATATTACACATTTGCTCAGAAGAAAAGAGATTAATTTTACAATAATGCCAATCAAAACAACACACGCAGCAATGAAAATAGTACAACCAACAAGCCATTTAAACTTCTTAAGGTAAATAGATCACACCAGTCAATTAATTCAAGTAATTTTGAGGCTTTAGCTTTGAGGGCTTTTCCCCAAATTAGACA